>CM068318.1:7414986-7677486 GCA_034766995.1 Acanthacorydalis orientalis
TTGATGGAATGAGAAATAGCTCAAATGTTCTCAGCATGTTGCCGACGGGTAAGCGGGAGACAGGGGCAATTTATTACGTCGCTGCCTACACCAACGCCACACTCTTTTTCACTCCCGTCTTGTAGCCTCCGCGTTGCTGTCACGACGCGGGAGTTGAGACCCCGACGGCCCATACTCAACGCTGCTACACTAGTAGCGCCAGCTACCAACGCCGCCCACCAACACATCCCTGTCCGATTCAGTAGCAGTTGTACGGGGGATGTTAGAAAAATAAGCTGAACGCTATAGATTTTCAGAACGTTATCGTTCAGACTGGTGAGAGAGAACAACGCCGTTATAAAGAGTGTTGATGTTTTTAATGCATATAAACTAATTAAAAGGTAATTTTAGCGAGACATTTATAAAATAATTTGACTGCAGTTTGACTACATGCTAGTGGTTGACTAATTGATTCACTTAAACGTCAATTTTACAAGCAAAGTGTTAATGAATGAAAATTAAATTTTTCAAGCAGTGGGTACTATTAATAATAACAGCAATAATTAAATATTTAATTATGATTTTTATAGAACATGAAACCACATATTTTAATTATTGTTTTGATTAAAGTCATTAAACTTTCTTGTTGAACAATATTCCACTTTTGTAAAGATAGAATTTTTTATCTGACACTTCTTTTCTTTTGATTATTTATTACTAAAAGACAGAAAGAATAAATTATATATATATATATATATATATATATATATATATATATATATATATATATATATGTAACACATACAGTAGAGTTACAATGATCCGATTTTTAATTATTTAACTTTTCTCAAAATCCAGCATGTCAGATGATAACAAATATTAATTACTTGTGTTTAAAAAAATAATTTCAAAAAATAGTGTTGTACTCTATTATGTCGTTTGCATTCAAGGGTAGTAGTGATTAATGAACGTACTTTTACTGTTTTGTTGCATAAATATTTGTTTCTTTTAGCACTACTTTTCATACAATCTAATATTTTCAACAATCTAATTACATTTTGTTCTCATTTATTTATATCGAATTATCGACTTTGTACTGCATATGTATATATATATATATATATATATATATATATATATATATAATTATAATTTATATTATTTATTATTTAATTTATATTTATGCCATGCATATTTTTGAAGATTAGGAATTTACTTCAATTTATCCATATTTTATCAGTTTGTTGGAAATGGAAAATAAAATGTTAATAAATAAAATATTACAAGGATATCTTGAAAAAGAAATAAGATATTTTGACAAACATTATAATTAATATATTGATTTAAAATATTATTTGAAAGAGTCTTATTCGTTCTGTCATTGTAATAAAAACTCGAGTTAAAATAATACGCCTTTATTCTTCTTTGTCATTCTTAATTCCTTCATTTTATGTTCATTTCATATTACTTTCGGCCCTACATTCTTTCTACGACGACCGCAATCATTGTTGTACATAGTTCACCCACACAACCACCCCCTCGGTATAAATATATCTTGTTGTAACCGCATTACGCGTTTACTCATCGCACGCTCCGGTAGCCGACGACACACCGGTTGTTGAACACGGTCATTTCGACGTGATTATTGTCGTTAACTTTCTTCACGAACAACCCTGCTATTAATACGAAACGGGGGGCCCGTACGTATAGATGTTGTAATGCGGCGGGTGGTGGTTAGATATAAATAACTGTAGAAATGTTTATGTCTTTATATGGATGTGTATACGCGAGCGTCGACTCTAGAATGAAATAAATCAAGGAATGGCGACAGCACGGGAGAACATCACATCACACACTGTGTGTTGTTTCGTGGCCGTTTTCATTTTTGAGTTGATACGCGTTGCGTTTTAAGAACGATATACTAGCGGAATATATGTGTAGGGGGAAAGCTCTGCCTATCTGCGAGTGTGTGCTCGCGTACGCACTGGCTGGTGGGGATGGGAATGGTAACTTTGTCACCATAAACTCACAAACGTTCGAAATGATGCCACCCGCTGACGTTCGCTACCACTGACACACTATTTGTGACATTATGCATGCGGTTACACTTTCATGTTCATATATTTGGCAGAGATAATGTATACATTTGTTTCATATTTTTGCAGATAATATTTTAGCTGAGGACGAAAATAAAATGGCGACAATTTCTCGTACAGATAAGCACATTGTGGATAAATAAGTATGAGCTTCTTTCACGTCATTGTATGTAGAGGTCAACGCAATGAGATTATGAGATTTATTTTTCCACATATATAGAGTCACACACATAAATACATACATGCATATATATATATATATATATATATATATATATACGTATATGTAGCTGTATATATCTTTTTCGTGGCTTGAATTTTTATTTCAACGTTAGTTAAGACCGGGATAAAGTTCAAAGTGACTATCTGAATCATCACCAGATAAATTACAAGCACCGGAAATATTTTCAAGAACGTGTCTTGTATTATTTATTATATTTTTTATAGTCTAAATGAAAAGTATAAATATTTCTAGTATGCGAACTAAAATATTTAACCAATAACAAACTCTATTCTTTATAATATTAGATAAAAAATGTCATTTTCACAGAAAACATTTTCATAAATTGTTATTTGTTAAACTGACTACCGGTTAGAATGAGAAAATGAACAGAAAAGTTTTAGAATGTTTTATATGTATATCTAACTCTAATCGCACTTTTATTATATATAAAATGATTTAATAAAATATGTAATAGATAATACCGCAGGTAAAAAAAGTTTAGTTGGAAAAAACTATTTTTTTTATATTTTTCGCATATTTCGAGCTTTTCAGATCCAAATCAAAAATAAATTTACAGTTAGCTTTTTAGAATATGCTTTCGATAATACATATTCTTCATACACACATACCAATATATATATATATATATATATATATATATATATATATATATATATATAGGGTGATTCAGTTTAGGGTTTCATATAAAAATATTAAAAGGGGGCGTAGGGGTTAAGAAAAGTCATGTTATTTTTTATTTAGGATTTTAGTTCAATTCAATACTAATATACAATTGAACTAAAATACTAAATTAGGGAAAATATGTTTTTTTTTTTAATTTTTTGCACTTTATAATATTTTCGTGTGGAAGCCTAACTAGAATCATTCTCTCTCTCTCTATATATATACATATTTTATGAATAGTTTATGTTAAATTCAAAAATGTGGACATTAGTTTTATTGAATGAATTTGAACTAATACTATATTTTTTGATAAATCTCAGTTAAAATAATATTATTATTCTTAATTATATAACGAATGAAAATGTTCATAAACTAAACAAGTTGATATCTCTAACTTTTCTTTACATTAATACTCTGTTCTTGATACGCAAATTATAAGTCATCTTTTATCATGAAATTACAACGTAGTCAATAGATAATTTTCAAGCTTGATATAAGTACGAAAAGTTTAACCATCTTTCGCGTACACATTCATATTTTAAAGTTTGCGTAAAACTTGATGAGTTAAAAGTTCTCTCGATCCAATTTACAGATATAATAGCACTCATTTGTATAAACACCATTCCGGTTTTAATTCAAACTGCTTACATTCGCCACTCAATGCATCCGCACGAACGAAATTACTCAAAATTATCCGAATTGCTTGAATATTGTACGGGCCACGTCCACCACCCACCAATTTATACATAGTTGTAACAATCAGATCCACTCGTTACAACCGCATCGTACAGGTCAACGACGAGAGTGTTGTATAGGGACCGCATAGTTTAGATAGTCGACTCCCTGTAGGACTCGTTGTATTGCTTGTGGTGAACGAATAGTGGTTGGACGTACGAACGGATGGACAGACGGACACGTACGCCCACGCAAACAAACACACGGTAGCATCTCGATCGCTCAACAGCCGCTTATCGTGCCACTTGATAATGCATATTCATGCTCCGGTGAGCTGAATAATATTACATTCTTTGGACGAACATTTGTAAGGATAAATTTGTACTTGTGAACGTTTCAGAAATCACTTCATATTTTTTCAAATCGACAAGCGCTATTAAACTAACATTCTAATTAATTTCACATCGCTGTTTCTATAGTCCAATTTAATAGTTTTCAATTTAACATCAAAGTTACAACCTTTATACTAACAGTAAATAACAAGGTGAAAAAATTAATTCAGTGCCTTTAAATTGAATCAATTATAACTCTGTTTTAAATTAAAATATTTTCTTGCCATTTTAGGATTTTGAACTGCCAATCTTAAATAGTGTTTTTTTTTATAAAAAAAATGTGGAGTTTAAATAATTAAAAAATAAAGTGAGAAGTTGGAGTTAAGAAAAGCGTTTGATATAATCTAAAATTTTAAATATGGTTTCTAATATGAATGTATTCTACATGTTAGAAAATTAACTTAAAAATTATCCTTTTATCTATTCAAAAACCGATTACTTATTTCTATAAAATCTTTATTGAATAATTTATCTGACATTAAAACTACTCTTAAAGTGTATTAAAACACCGATAATAAAAAAAACTTCTGCTATTATTCTCTGGTACTTAATGAAAGAATAACAAGCGTTCAATGAGCTAATTGCCGAACAATTTAAATACATACTACAGGTAAAACAGTAATAAATAATATCATAAAGAAATTACCACGAAGGCGTTCCCCTATAACGACATATTCCTAAACTGGAATATGCATAATATATTGCAGGCGATTCATTTTTGAACACGATACATTATAAACTGTGGACGCTTGTCCCCCGCAGTCAAAATCAGTCATCCGCGTCAGGGGCCATTAATTACTCATTGAAATATAATTTATTTGTAGCGCCGCATAAGCGTATTATTATAAAGTGGCAGTCGGTACGTACGATTTGGTCGATGTGGCCCCTTGCAGTCGTAAAACATTACAACTCGTTTCATTATGATCGTCGGCTGACATAATTAATTACGGTATGTTGACAGGAAACTCGTATATTAAAACACTTATAATACCGCGAGTGAAGTTCTATATCTAAAAAAATACGAAAGAAAAAAGCAGAACAAAGAACCGGTGTAAATCATAATTTTATTTTAATTTTATGCGAATCTTTCCACCAGACGATACGTGTGTGGTTCATTATATTGGAAAAAAAATATTTATATATATATTTGTTACCACTTATATATTTCCTTCAAGGTAAATTTTAATATATTTATATTTTTATTACTTAAATTCTCAAGGTTCAAATATTAAATATGAAAAGCATTTAATTTATAAAATAAAATTATGACATTTTTTTTCAAATATGATACTATTTGAAATTATGTAAGTATGTAGTTAATTTAATCAAATAACTACTGTATTCTCGATTTAGTTGAAAGGAAAAGGTCTGCTTTTTTCAAATTCCCCTTAAAAACAAATGTCTGTAAGATAAAGTTTGCATAAAACCCAAATTCAGTGTTAAAATTTTATTGTGAATTAATGTGCCTATATTTTGTATGTCTTATGTGTAAAAAATAATTCTGTGCCTTTCAATTGAATCAATCATACCTCTGTTTTAAATTGAAATATTTTTATATCGTTTTGTGATTTGGAAGTGTCAACATTAACATTTAAAAACACTATATAACTTGGCCAAGCAGTTGGCATAATCTCACAAAACAATAATGAACACGATGGGGTCCGAAAGTATTATATTAGGCATTTCATACTTTTCGCATTTAAAATTGAAAAAAATGCTACATAAGCCAAGGAAAAAATTTCTTTAGTTTCATAAAAAGGTGTTGTAATGCATAAAACATGCAAAAAATGGTAAAATAGTGAAATATGACCCAAAATGTATTACTAATTCATCGACTTAAAGATACCATCTTTTCTTTGACAAGAGATTCACTAGTTAGCCTTTATATGGAGAAAAAAATTATACGAAATAATAGAGGATATTTTGAGGGTTGAAATTAATTCCAAATTTTCCTAAGAATTCATTTTCTATAAAAAAAACATCGAATTAATTTGAATACCTAATTATTAAATCAATACAATATACTGTTACTACTAATACATGTATATAATAAATAACATTAATAAAAAATACCGATTTTAATAATAAAACACCGACGAAAATTACTCAAGGAGGGATACATTTCCTTAGAAAATTTTTCAGGAATAAATGTGTTTATTTGAAAAGACAAAATATACATATTTATGATAACAAGTCAAAATTGAAATGAAGATGTGATAGAGATGAAAACATGGAAATTTAAATCTATAATTAAAATTTATATATATATATATATATATACGAGTATATATACATATATTGATAAATATTTCTTTTGTAAATATATATATATATACACACAAAAGAAATATTTATCAAAATAAATGATATTAAAAAACAACTTGTGATTAAATTAAAAACGTTGTATTATTGTTGAAGATGGTTTTTTTTATAAATAAAATAATAAGACACACCTATTATATAGTCAATTTTGAATGTATATAATTTCCGTTGCTTATCTACCGTAAAATTATCAATTTATTAAATTAAATTTATATAACGAGCTTTATACTTCACAAAATACGAAAGTTCTGAACGTAAATGTATAAAAATCCATTACACAAATTAACATCGAACACAACAACAGAAACACAAACACGTAATGAACGTAGTCATTAAATTTCGCATGTAAATATTTATTATACACGTTCGAATTGAAATGCTATGTTAACAGACAAGAAAACAGGATAGAATGTGAACAATATATCAATTTGTCTATTGAGTTATATATATATATATATTATATAAATAACTCAATAGTATATATATACATATATATATACATATATATATATATATATATTATATAAATAACTCAATAGTATATATATATATATACATATATATATATATATATATATATATGTGTGTGTGTGTGTGTGTGTGTGTGTTTATATGTATGTAATGGATGCTCATATAAATTAGTGGTTTCAAATTTGGATATTTTCTAAATAATTCTATGTGTGTAGAACGAATGAGTGAATTTTAATTAATATGTCACTCACTTCACAGCAATGACTGAAATTTGGTTTTACTATTAAAATCATGTTCATGTTTATACTAAAATTTAATTTTTTTACTGATATTCATTTTTAATAACAGATTTAAATCGAATTCTTTATAAAGAAATATTTTTAATAATGAAGTTTTTCGAAACGAATTTGTGAATAACATATTTTTTTATCTATCTATCTTTTCATCATTCTCTCTCTCTTTCTATATATACATATATAAGATGGAAAAAATATTGATCTATTTAAATTATTAAATTCAAAATCAATTGAAATTGAAAACATAGTATTCTATGACATAAATAAAACTTTAAATAATTGTGTTTGCTTTTGTTGAAAAAATTTCTACCTGAATATATTTAAAACCAATTACTGTTAATAAGATGGATTGACCAAACTTTAAAAATAAAAGTATGTTTCATAAAAATGTTCACTTCCTCGAACAAAATTCAATGTGTCGTTTTGTTACTAATCTCGAACGTATGTGTGTAGAAAAAAGATCTGTAAACAATTAAAATTTGCAATTCATCGGACATCAATTTAATTTCATTTTATCTGAAACATACGAAAGGAAAAAAATACAATTTAAAAACACTATTTGAATGTAAATATTTTACAAACAGTTATCATATAAATTCATACATGACAGAAAAGTGAGTTGTACATATTTGTTTTCTCTTACCCACAATATAAATTCGTGCAGATAGATTGGAAATCATTCATTGCACAGCGACCGGCACATTTGACATTTTCACTTTAAAGCGATCACTTTTTTACATAGATTCTTTCAAACAAATTCCATTTTAGCCGTTGCCGGTGTTATTTCTACCACATGGTTATATGGCGAATACACTGAATTCTAAATTGGCAGTGGATATGTGTATGTGTGTGTATGTATATATTTTTTTGTGCATTTCCATTTTAAAATGGTAATTCGTTTTGGGAAAAATCTAATTTAAAAGTTAAACTCGAGCGCGACATGTCTACCACTCAGAGATGCAACATACATACAAACAAACAAACATCTACAGACACACACTTAAAATATACATTTATACGCACATGAGGTACACACACACATTTATCTAACACACATATACGACCAGAATGTATTTCTTTGTCAAATGCCAGCGAACCCTCATCACTGGAAGGCAGGACCAATCAGTCTTTACTAACAACGATGTTTTTATATTGAAATGTTTTGTTTCCGTTTCCCTTTTTTTTCTTCTTTCTTCCTTATAAATATTTGATAGTACAAAATACGTGTGTGTATATATTCTACTTTATCTACATACTGATCAGCCATTTCTATCAAATATATTCTAATGAAGTACTTTATACATTTTTTCGTACACATGTGTGTATATATATATATATATATAATACACTCAATGGATAAGTGATAACAAAGTCACTATTTTTTAATCACATTAGTAAATAATGATGATTAAATACTAAAAATTATCTTATTTTCACTAGGAAATTTGAAATTTTTAATAGAAATCAGAAAAAACTCTTCTGATTCCACAGAACACATTTGATTTGGAGTCAAATAAACATTTATGAATAACCTTTATTCAAAGAATCTTAATCAAGCTTATACAATACCTTGGTTTAAATTGAATACAGTATAGCAGAACACGTTCCTTTACAGGAGCTATTTTTATTATTATTATTTTTTGTACTCTTGTATATCAAACAATGCCAGTGCAGAAAATATTTGGTTTCTAATTATATCGGAGTGCCTTTTCGATCATGCAGTGTATAAAAATCAATCTTATGAATCACATAATAAATGTTGTGATTTGATTACACGTTCTTCCTTTAATTTATCTATCTTAAAGTTTTCAATTTTTTTCATTACTATTTGAAAAACTGTTTTGAGTATTCACAAGAAATACTTTAATAAAGTTTTTAAAACTTCAATATAATTAAGAATATAAATTATATCAACAGATTTTTAATACACAAAGTTCTAAAAGTAACATCTTTTTACAAAATTCATATTTTAATTACTTTAATTGGTAATTCATATTTTTCTTATATAATTCACTTCTATACTTTAAATATTCTGTTTATTTCGTTTTAAAAACTTAATAAAACACAAAATAGAAACGATTTTAATTGAAGATTTTCTAAAATTGTAAAATTTCACAAAATACATTTGGCACTGTAATTAAATTCACTTTTACAGGTGAATATTTTATTTCTTCGCAAGATCTGACCAAAAATGTTCAACAATTGATTATCTATCATTTTTTATTGATATTTATATGCACTTACATCGAGATGCCATTATTTCTAGAGTTAATGTACAAAAAAATAATATTTTATGATATAGAAATATTTTTTATGTAATTTAGTATTCTGAGTATGTTAATACCGCTATCGAAATGCACATCAGCAACGATCAAAAATGATCAATAATTAATTTTTTAAAATTTTTGATAAGAAAAAATGTTATAGCTTACAGAAGAGTAAAAGATTTTTTTATAAATATTTTAAATTTTATTTTATTTAAAGAAAATTCGATAGATTTGATTAAATTATTATCCTAGAAAGCTAAATCATTAAATACGAGCAATAACTGAAAAATGTCTCTTTCTGTATACTTGTTCATAATTACTGCAATCAATAATTATTTTTGTGTTGTGATAAAAAAATTATATCTTTTAAATACTGATTTTTTAGTAATTTAGTTATTTATACACTTGCTAATTTTTTCTATGATTATTTTATTACAAGTTTACATCTGATACTTAATACTGACACGCTTTTTTCGGATATTAAATTGTATTGTTTTGTTATCACTCTATCAATTTAAACTTGTGTTTAATATTACATTATTGTTAGTATTAAAAATACATCATGAAATTTTAAATTTAAAAAGTATTCTTTTCATTTATGAAATATGTGGAGTTTTATCATACTGACTTACAAGTTGATATTAAAATTTTAAAACTAGCATCAGTTTCAAGATGCATTCATAAAAGAATATATGAAGCCGCTGTCATAATTAGTGTTGGTTAAATGTTGCAGTTCCATGCAGTAGTTCGTAAAAATACATAATAGTGTTTAGCATTAACTGTTTTTTTTTTAAACTATGTACTCGTTTTGTAAATAAAACCACCGGGTAAAATTAAAATCAAACGTGTGACAATATTTACCTGTGACTAAACATTATTCGCAGTGAGTACCGTGCGGTTCATTAGTTGGTACGCTAGAGACATCGACAACATAACCGTTTTAATTATCCTAGTATAGCGACTATGTTAATCTGATACTCGTATGTATTATTTTGCTTTCTGTGCAGTCGTTTCGCAAACACTGGCAAAGCGGCAAAAAAGGCGACCGTACTCTCTAATGGAACACGCTGTGCTGCTGCATTTGCATTTTGAGTACGTTTGTGTTTCGTGTAGCTTTTTGTTGATACTGTTTAAACGAATAATAAAATCATTTAAGCGTCTTCTTATAACCGTCCATCAGTGAAATGTAATTATAAAATTGTAACTTCATTGCAAATATATTTATAACGTATGCGCTTTTTAACTATTTCTTACTTTAATCCTTCATACGAATTAATCTAATTCCAAACCCATTAAGAGTTATTAATTAATGGAATTACTTAAAACATTCAAACAATTATAGACTGTTATTCAAAATTTTAAATGAAGACATATATATATATATATATATATATATATCGACTTGGCAGGTATTTTAGCTTATCTCAACGATACTAACAATCTTATAAGACGATACTAAAGTAATATGAACATTAAAACTGCAAGACATTGTGCACAAGAGGATTACGATGCAATTTACTAACGCTATTTACTGATACACACTTCTGCTAGATAAATATTAAGCTATCTTTAGACAATGTAGTAGATACAATTTTCTTTATTTCGATTTTATGGGATAACTTATACCTAAGATTGAAAATAAAATAATTATAGAAGCTTCAATCGACATATTTTATATACAATTACATATATGTTCGAACAAAAACGTTTTAATTCACATGTTTAATAATTTGTTTTCGATACTATTCGAGAAAAATAAACATTAAAAAATTATTACCATAATGAATATCGAAATAAACACACTGACCGTTTTGTTCCGTTTGTTCAGCACAAAATGACACCACATACGTTGTTATTAATTACTGAACAATTTATCATTCGAAATTCGCATAGAAAATACTTAAAACGGCGTTAAAAAATAATTTATATCCGATTACTGCTAAACGTTTTATGTGTATGACACACCAGTCAGTTAATTAATTATTCATTTATTCGCATTTAATGTGAGACCAACGCTTCTATTCACTATATTTTTATCATATTATGGATATTTTAAAAATATTTAGTTTGATGAACATTTTTTTAAATATATATATATATATATATATATATATATATAAATATGCTTTTCGAATTAAGAAAATTCACTAGACAGATAAAACCTCTTATATCAATATTATCTTAATATGAAAATTATTACACAAAAGTAATATTGAGTATAATCTGAAATTGAAGATGGACACTTTTTTAGTACTTAACCTGTTAGCTGTGTATGACGAGTATACACGTTATGAAGATGAATTTGAGTTACTAAATTATCGATTTTTCAAAAAATTCAAATGCAATTTAGTTACAATGTACTTTAATTTTACAGCAGCTGCATATACTCTATGTTTCACGAGTACGCTCGTCATCCTTTCATTTTTGCGACACTGTATATATATATATATATATATATATAATCAAAATTATCCACTAAAAGTAAAAGTTCTATGACGTCGACTTATTTATTTGTGAGGAGGTTTCTATAGTACCCAAACATTTTTATCCCATATATAAAACAATTACGTTGCAATCTATCTGCAATAATGATTATATAGACATAAATGAATTTTAAAAAACATGTTTATTGTTTCCTTGGGTTTATTGTTTCATATATATTATAATTGATAAGTGAGTGAGTGCAGCGAGAAGGGGGCAACTCCCTCAGTATATATATATATATATAAATAAAATCCAAATTATCCACAAAAAAATGAAAAAAATCCATGACGTCAAATTATTTATTTAGGACGAGGCTTCTATGCCACCGAAGTATGTTTCTTGTTTCATTCGGTTGCATGTATATGCTTATAATAGCGCAGCAAGCCCGGAGGTTGATAAGCACAGCGAGTAAGGAGCGGCGTCCCGTATTAAATATAGAAATATATTTCTATATTCAAAAAGTCAAATACAAAAACTGTGGTATCAATGCATTCATCTACCTGTAGAAATATTGATGGTTTGGTTGGCATTTCTTTCTTTTCTGATAGGCATGCTTTTAGTAATATATATATATATATATATATATATATATATATATATATATACATATATATATATTTATTATTCAACTGATGAAATATTCGAGAGTTAATTTCAGAAAAGTGAAACGAACATCAAACATTTAAACAAAAACCTATACGCACAGAAAATAATCATTACTTTTTTAATTTGCTCGTACATTTATTTAAGTCAATGCTTCGACTTTCCTTCAAACATAAAAAAAAAATATTATACAAAATACATATAATGATATTAATAATTAACATATTTCGAAATGAATCGTTGAAAAGACTGTTTGATAAAAAAATATTTTTTTTAAATAACGTATCGATAGATTCGTTACGCGAATAAAACATTTCATTAAAGAATTTACGTTTTGAACTAAACATTTATTTAAATATAAATATTTGGGGAATCTCTTTGACAGATTGATATATTGAATCAGAACGACTTTTAAATTCCTATAAAAAATATTTATACGCAGAGCATGAGTGAAGAGAAATAAAAATCTATCTTTTAAATTAAATCTTTTATATCTTTTCAAGTAAAGTGAAGTATAAGGAAGAGCATTATTTGACTGATACTGTTACATATGAAAAAGATATATGTATATATATAATATGTACATGTGTGCGTATATTATATATATATATATATATATATATATATATATATATATATATATTATTGTCAGGGAAGCGGATCGTACAAATGTGCACACAATGATAAATTTTCGTTCGGAAACAGGTGGTTTCAATCGAACGTAAATATATCTGCTTGAAGTGAGAATCGCTCGTAGCTATAACAGGTGTTCTTATCAAATACGACTTTGAACTGCAAAAAGGTTAGAACAAAGAAGAAAAGAAGCTTTGGCGCAAATAAACGACTTCAAACGCTTATGTCAATATTATGAATGGTCTTTTCATCGCACTGACACACGACGATTGCGACGAGAAGAAGCACTAGATGAATATTGGTAACATAACGGAATAATAAATAATAATACGGTTTCGTCGGTACGCCTGCAAAAAGTTTGCGTCACAGTTCGAAACGAACGTGAAGCAGTGGCGAAGAGTTTCGTTAGAGCGCTCACACACACACACACATGCGTACACACTCTTTTCATAAATTAGTAGATTTCAGAACTTTTCGATGTAAATGAAAATTTACACATGTTTGTCGGAAAGTTTTTTTCTAGACGGAAACGTTATTTAGTAAGCTTTGTGTGTGTATGCTTTTAGTGAGAAAAAGTAACGGAAACATTTATCAACTCAGAGATTTTTACACGTTGTGTACTGTTTTTTTTTTATCTATATTTACATTCTAAGAGGAACGGAAACGAACATGAAAGATTTAGAGACTGAAACTTTAACAATTTGTTAAAAATTATCCTTAAATTTATCGTTTCAAATAACAGAATACAAGTTAGAAAAGAAATCAATAGAATAAATTCAAATATACTTTCATATGTAAAAAGAAACGAAGAGAAATTAAAAAACAACAAATAATTTACAATTTTTCGAGATTCGAAAAAAAATCAAAAGAAGTGAAACTTTCATCAATGAATTAATATCTCAAAAATTATGTATTTTTCTTTATAAGAATTTTCAACAGTTTTTATTGTGATTATGAGAATTGAGATAAAAAAAATCATTTTATTTAAGGTACATGTACAGTAAAGCAGTGAATAAAAATATAGTGTAAGAATTGCTTCTTACATAATTTCACACTAAAGTTAAGAGAAATTATCAAATTTTTAAATTTTTCTTTGATTAAAATAACTAATCTTAAATAACAAATCTTAACATATTTTATTTGATGAAAATAACAAATATGATTTGAAAATTAATTTATAAAATTATAAATAGTTAATAAATACTAAATATTTTAAAGAAATGATCGTGGTTATAATGAACGATTTTTTTGTAGGTTAAATCACTTATCTTCAGTGCAAGCTTTAAAAAAATATTGGGACCGAAAATCAGTAAAAAATTCCATACTGGTACTTTTCATATCTGATTTTCTGTCTCAAACTGTATCGCCTATAATTAAAATTATTAATATGGTATATATGTTAAAATGTTTGTGTTGAAAATCTTTATTCGGAACTTTATGACTGAAAAACTATTTCATAAAATAGCGAAGATGAAAAATTACATTATATATATATATATATATTAAATGACATGTACAAACTATCTTATAGAATTAATATCCTATCGAATTCAATCCATTCTATTTTATTCTAACAATTTCTCTCAACTCACATATTTTATGCGATGAGTCTACATCACTGGTTCTGTTTAATTAAAAAAAAAAATTAAAGAAATATACACATTTTATCTTGTGGTGTAATGTAGATATATTACGCAATTATATGGTTTGTATGAATAGATTATGGTCACAGTAAACACTACAATATAACGTCCATTGAATAACATAAAGGGATTCAATACCAAATACAAAATTAATCACATAACGGTTTAACTTGCGGTTTGAGAAAAGCCAAACACTATCTACATCGAATACGCTTTACTTGTCAACTATTCAACATGCATTAAGGATTATCCAATAACACAATGGGTCGTAACTGTAAAGCAGAAACCATATATTATACGTATGTGTATTTGCAATCCGTACGATATATCACAACAAACAATAACGCATACTTACACAGGCATATATATATAATATAGGTAGATAGATATATTAAGGTTGTTTACCTAATTCAGTATATTAGTCTGTTGATTATTACCTCTTAAGTTTAAAATTGGTTCATGGTTGTCGATAATAGAGTAATTACGTTGGAGGTGATTTCTTCCTAATTGAAAATAAAATTAGAAGGTCGTTTAGGTAATATAAATCTTAATTTTTACAAAAATTGTTCTTTACAGACAAAAGTATAATTTTTTTATGATATAAAAAAATGAAAGAAATTAAAGAATTAAATAACAGTTGATCAAATAATAATATTTAATAACTTCATACAAAAAATCTCTAAGTGAATTTATTTAACAAAAACTCAACGATTAAGACGGGTCTTTATTAAACTCATCATATCTTTTACAAATTAGTTCTTTTTTAATCCCATAAACGACAAAAACTTTTTTCAGATCAAAAAAATTATTATTCACTATTTTCGATTCTTTCTATGCCGATGAAATTATCTTGAAAGTGTCAAGATACTGATTAAAATGTGCAGGATGAAGGGGTTGTTATAGAAATGCACATGTGCTGTAATTGAGAATTAACAATAATGATTTATTGAATATTTCTGATCAGAACTTTTTTTGTTAGTTGTGGGACGAGAAAAATTTATTTGTGTAAGTAAATCTAACTGCAGTATCAAAAATGTAATCCTAGTATTTTTTTAACTTGTTTCAGTTAGAAGAGTCAACGTATGACATCCAGGAATCGAAAAATGAACCGTTGGATAAGTGAAGAACGAGATCAATATCTTATGGTAAGTGCGAACATTTTTAACGATCTAGATGTGTTAATTTCGTAGTTGTTTTTCATAGAGATTCTTTTCTATGTTTATATGTATTGAGAAATAATTTGAAACAAATTTTCTAAAATTCATTTCAAACAAGGATTAAGATCTGATTGGCTGTAACTTTTTTTAAGAGAACTGTGCAGTTTAATATGTTGAAGATTAAATATTTAATATTTATTATAATTAAATAGTTAATTACACAAAATATTAATAGATATTAAAAACACATAACTAACTATCCAGAACTAAAATATAAATGTAATGAAATTTAAAAGGATTTAATTTTAAACAAAAAATATCTATTTATTAAGGAATCACTGTTTAAGCTAGGTATATATATATATATATATATATATATATATATATATATATATATATATATATATATAATTATTTTATAAGAAGAAGGGTTTATGGTTTGTAGAATTTTGAAAAATTCATAGATAATTTGACTACGCGTCAGAAAACGACATTTTTTTATTATTTTAAATATGTAGAATAAAATTTCCCTAAAGGATCTTTAAGATATGGTATAAATATTTAGCTTGCATATATTTTGATTAGAAATTGAGTATTTGAAGAATGTTATTAATAATCGTACAGCTGCATTTTGAAAATTTGTTTTATTACTAATTTCTATTTTCACAATTATAGTTTTTCACTGTGGTAAGATTCGTTTTCATAAATAAATCAATTTCTTAAAAACTATATCATTTTCAATGAAAAATTCCAATAATTTCTTATTATGTGTCTTAAGTATTATAATTTTATGAATAGTTGGATGACATTGCTCGTATCCTTATTGTGTAGATATATAGAATTCTATCTACCTTCTGTACAAGTCTTTATTTATAGTATCTCCTGATAAGGTAGTGTTTACAGTAAAACGATGACAAAAAAGGAAAAATTCAAAAATTTGATCACTTCTCTTAGCACTACTATCAAATTATCAACGTACTTTTTACTCTATGTTTTTATTCACTGATTTACTATACATATACCTTAGGTAAAAAGAATTTTTCATTTAAATTCTCATATATATATATATATATATATTGAAAAATACTTTGAAACAAACAAAATGAAAAAAAAATTCTAGAATTCATTTCGAAAATATATTTGAAAAATTCTACAAAATTCTTCGGATTATGAATCATTTTTTTTAAAAAATGTACATCCTGGAATGATATATTTTTTATATAAAAATAATGAACAAGACACAATCAAATATTCGAAAATGAAATACAACTTTAATGAAGTTTAAACAGATTTAAGTTTACATGAATAATGTTTGTTTAAAACCAATTATTGTTTCAGTTAGTAATATAAAATACATACAATATATATATATATATATATATATATATATATATATATATATACATATACATATGTATATAATGAAACAAATAAATTTTATATCCATTGTATTTGTTTTTGTTTTTAACCGTATCGAAACTGAACAAAAACACAGAGAGCACACTAAACTCATAGTATATTAAATTGAACCCTCGCCAGAAAACTATTGAAATCCACGCACACACCCATCGATATACACGCACACACGCACGCACCGCATGTACCAGGAAACCGAGTATCGAATATGTGTATGAACGAAACCGTCGTTTAACGATCCGCCGTTATGTTACGATGGCAAAGCATCGGCAAAACGATGCGGTTATCCGAACACTAATGAAAACTGAGATCATAATTCTTAGACAACATGAAACCGAGATTAAAACAGTTTTGCCGAGGTGTATTATCTTTACTGGAAGCTTTTAGTGTAACGCAACTAACACAAGAACTATAGTTAATTAATTGAAACCAGTTTTGCTTGTATGAAGCTAAAATAACATCTTGTTTCATTAGCGTCTTATATGCTTGTCTTGTTATCCCGTTTTAAAATAATACTCGAAGATTTTTAATTCTCACAATAAACATGTGTGTGCGTGTGTTTTTGGATAAGAGAAATGGAAGAGAAGATTATAATTCAAGTAACAATGAAAATGTACATATACTTGTATCAAAAAATTTCAACAAAACACTTTCATGTTTTTGGATATTTAATATTTTATTTATGTGTGTGAATGAAGTTTTATTTTTTTTTAATAATATCTGATAAACGTATTGGTTAAAGTCAGATAAAGTACTTTAAGAAATAAAATCCATATTTTTCTTGTTCAAATAGTAATCAATTATTAATATTTTTATAAAACAATATGCATTGAAAAGATTTCTTCCTTAAAAAATCAGATTTAATATTTTTAAACTTTTCAAATTTTTTTCTTATAAATTGGTTGATATTTTTTCTATGAAATATATTTTTAAGTACTTATTTAATTCTAAAACTTCATGAAAGTGTGAAAGTTATAATTATATTCGTTTTAATTAACTAGATAGTTTTTATATCTTCTTATCTATTCTTCTTGTGGCATTTCTTTCTTTTTTTTTTCATTCTTAGAGCGTTAAGATGTTAAAACATCTATAGCCTTTATGTACAGATTTTTCTGTAGCTTTACACTTTAAGGATGAAGACATTGTTATTAAAAAACAGATAAGAACGAATCAAAAAGAATCAATGATTAATTATTGATAATTTTTGATCAAAAAATTTTTGTGAGTTGTAATGTGGGTGAACAATTCATTTATGAAAATGATTATTTTGCAATTTTCATAAAGTATTTATTGGTATTTCACTATTTAAATCTAAAACAATTACCATTAAAATTACCAATTAAATAATATTTAAGCAAGATGACTAAATTAAAAAAAATATATAAAAATTTAGAAATCGGAACTAAGAAGTAATGTATGAGTTTATTTATTTGAAATTAAAATTATATCTTATATATTCCTTTTATGCCAGTAAGAAATAAATGAGAAATTATTTGATACAAACTTCGTCGAAATCTATCAAGTACTTTAAAAGTTAGCGCTCTAAGTAACATAAGTAGTGGAAAATTATAATTTTATACGAGGAAACAATCACAGAAATTATGTACGATCTCAAAGTTGAAGAATAAATTTGAAAAAATTAAAATAAATTCATATAAAATTAAAAAATAAACGTATCTTTTTATCCGCAATATTATAGAACGTAGAATTAACATATTTTAATTAAACTCTTTCCTGAATTAAAAGAAAAAACTAGTTTTAAGTATTTATACGCCACTGGAGTTTAATGCATTTTAGTTCTAAGCAAATAAATGCTTATAATTGAAAATTCAGAACAATTCAAAAAAAAATCCTAATTAATTTATTTTATCACATTCATAAAAACTGTATAAATATTTCTTAATTAATTATATACATTTCAGAGTAGATTTTGAATACTTAAAAAATTATCTGTAATAGTCTTAAATATTAAGTAATGTAATTAATTTATTTAAAAGAAAATATTAGAAAATAGATAAAATATTTATTTTCATTTAAATAGATTAATATTCATTAGTAATTAGAATTTTCAAGAAAAATTGTGAATTGAATGTGTATTCAATTTTTTTCCATATCATGTCATAGAATGTTAGATATATTTTAGTCACACATTGATGATTTGTTAGTTTACTGGATATTAATTCTCATTTGGCATCAAGAATTATTACCTGAGTGGGATAACAACAATCCATTCGTCAATGTGTGATTGAAACATATCTCACATATCATTTTACTATAACATGTTTATAATGATACTATGGATACATCTAGTTTCAGGAACAAGAGTTAATTATGTTTTTATTGTCTATTTGATTCTACAATAAATTTTTCTAAGCATAGAATAAATACAAATTAATTTAAATATGGATATTATGTATTTAAAAAGACCTTTTTAATATTATTTTTTTAATTTTCTTTCAATCTAATTGAGTCAAGGAAAATACATTTATGTACTATTCATGACAGTGAACTCATAAGATTTTATGAGTAGTATACAAAAGTGTAATAAAAAAGCGGTATATAGAATCATTTTTAATCAAGGCGTATATATTTTTAATATTAAAATTGTATGCATTTAAAGGTAAATAGTTTTTTTGCTTCAAACAGATTTTTAATTAAATATTTTACTTTTATATAATTTAAGACAATATAGACAGAATGATTTCCAGCATGCATTATTAAACATTTTGTATTTTATGATATAAATACTGGAAGAGTATAATTGTATGCATGTATATATATATATATTATAATAGTCCATAAATTGTTCGTGTATGTGTGTGCGAATATGCACGTCTTGTTTATTTTCAATTATGCGACACAATATAAACATTCTATGGATGCATTCGAAAAAGAATATATAGCAGAGTTTCGTAATTCTGTGGAACTTTATTATTTCAGTGATCGGTGCTGTGCAACGGTATTGTGGAACATGAGTTTATACAATGTACACACGGAGCGAGTGGTGCTTATCGGTCTAATTTGCATGTCAGTTGCATTATGCAGTTCACCGCACTAATTCCTCTGAATATCTCTAGCCATTGTATGATTATGGTTTATATGCATTGTATTAAGAATAATAGAGTCTAGCTAACGTTAAATATATCGTTTTATTTATTTTTTTTTTGGTCATTTATCAAAAATATTCTATCTAAATCACGGATTAAATATTAAGCTCGAGCTTGTTTGTATTACAAAGTTGAAGGAATTCCAGTCAGTCGTTTTAATACTTTCACGTAGTGAAAAATGATTTGCTCTCTCCTTTTATCTAACCATAAATAATTCCAAGAACTATCTGTATTATAATATTTATTCATCTTTTACGTTGTAGGAATTTCATTTAAATTCAGTTTATGTAATACCTTTTTTCTAATACATTCCTCAATTTTATTTATACCATTTGCATGCTTATTTATGGCTATATACAAATATTTAAAGTGAAAAGTTTTATAAATAACTTGTAATTAATGATAGGAAAATTAATCAATAAATCATATTTTCAAGCGTTATAAGACCTCTAAGTACCTGGCAATTTAATATAAAATATTAATTTATAAAGGAGTGTAATTGATAATATTATTATATTATAAGGAACACTAGAATAACGAATTGTTTAACGACTGATCTTTTTAATATAATTAAATTAAAAGATAAAAACAAAGAATTCGACCACACCTCGTTTGTAATAATCATGTAAAATATTTATCTAACTGATGTTGGCGTCGACATGACAAAAAATATATATTGACAAAGTTGATAACAGTATGAAATTTAATTATAGAAATTGACAGAATATATACAGTTGATTAAAAGTTATTCGACGAATATTTTTATAACTTTGAAGAATAAAAAAGTGTGAAAAAAGTATAACTTGTTTTGCTCCGACTTAATGTAATGGCAGTACGTTATTCCAACGATGTTTTTTTATTCCGATATCTTGTAAACAGTTCTGCAATTACAACCGTCAATAAATCGCTAGTTCCTAGTTGTTTTTAAGTCGGCATACTTTTTTTTATATTTTTATTTGATATTGCTTTGATGAATTGTTTACTTTATTCAAATTAAAGTTGTTTGTTCATTTTTGTATATGAAGTTTTTATATAAAACAAGAATGCTTTTTTGTATGATTTGAAACAAAAAGCTCTTTTTAATCCATCAACGGAATTTAAAAAATCGGGAATGAATTCCAACGCAACTCTATTAATAAATCCATGATGTCAGTATTCGCCTCGCACTAAATACTCACACATCTATAGGTATACGCACATAAACACATTCACAGACTACAGTTACTAACTGCCGAGGAGAGTAGTAAAGCTTTAATCCGTTGATAACGTAATGCATCAGAGAGGCCTCGTATATCCAGTGAATAGGTGCTGATAACGCTATTATACCCTGTGAATAATAAAGGCCAGTGCACTTCTAACAGTATCCCGTTGTGCTATTCTAAACAATCCCTTTTAGCTGTTACCCCGTCCGGATTTATATGCGAAACAGTTCTAGTTTTCAAACAAAACATTCGGTACGATTACGTACTAATATTATGAGTATTTTAGTGATATTGTTTTCAGATAACATAAGCTGATAACTATTCCCAAGATAAAGTCAGTTAAACTACTTTTATACAAAAGGTGACATTTAGAAACACATATTCATACTTATCCTCACATATATATATATATATATATATATATATATATATATATATATATATATATATATAATAAAAGATTATATGTACGGAAAAATAAACAAAAAAAAATGTTTTGTTGAATTAAAAATAAATTGATTTCAATTATAGAATGTAACGCCGCAGGCAATGCGTCAAACTTTTTGTAAACGAGTTTTATTTTTATAATACCTTTAAGGGAACAATTTGTTGTTTTCAGCGATATTTTTTTTTTCGGAAAAACAAACATGAACAACTCTTAACAACTTATATGAAATGGTTCAATAATTAAAATTCATTTTTCTGAAATATAGCTGGTTCTAAATGTTGTTCGTATATTTTTTTTATCGTAAAGTTATGATCAGCATTAATCATGTATAGACATATTTATTACAGTTCAATGCATCGACGTGAAAAAATGCACTACTATTCTTCATTTTTATAGCTATTTTGTTGCAAATAAACGTCGACATCGATATTTTTTAATTATAATAACGTATGTTCACCAAATGTATTTTTCAAGGATTTTTTTATTCAGTCGTTTCCTTTTTTAAAGCTTCTACAATGATAAAATTTATAGTCGAATTAAAAGTTATAAGTAGAATTTAAAATTTATAGTATAGTAATTTATAGTAATAATAAAATTTATCTTTTACATTTAAAAAGCTACTAATGACTCCTTTAAAAATATTAATAGTTTATATTATACAATAGGATTCAACAATGAATTAAAAATTTTATCCTAATATATTTATTATACTTCAAGTATTGTTATTAATGAATAAATTTATATGCATCTATTTAAGAACAAATAATAATAATATTGAAATATATTCTAGAATTTTATCTGTAAATAAATAATGTAATCAAAATATATTTCAAAACAATACTATCAAATTGTACAGCTATATTAAACTGTTAATTTTTCATCTTAATTTATTCAAAAATATTTACATAAATTACTATCAAAGTTTAATTAAACCGAGTGAATTTATACAAAAGTAAAACAAACAATTATCCACTGACTATTACAATAAATATAAGTTTTCGAAATATGTACACAAATTATCAAGAAAATTCAACCAATCTATTTGTTTAAAATAAATAAATCAACTTCGGAAGAAAATCTAAATTTCTGTTTAGTATTAATAGAATTTAAATATTTGAATACAGACTTACATTTAAAGCAGAAAATTACTACTTGAAAAAAAGAAAAACATGTCAGTATAATCGATATATTATAATATTTATAAATTACAGTAAACTCATGTATATAAAATATACACATGTTTAATAATCTTAAACAGTAAGTAGTTATATATTATTTTTTTAAAAAAGACTCCTAATTAATTGCTCAAAAAACACTTTTATTATGTTAATGCATAAAATATTTATTATTAAAATTCCAAATTCAATATTCCAACTAAAATCAAACGTGTTAAGTGTAATTCAGACAATGAACATTATTTTTAAAATATATTATTATAAATTTGAACTTTTTATGGTTTTATATCTGTAATATGTTATTTTGCTAATCTCTTTTTAAATCATCCATTTGAATCACTTAAATTTCTGGCTTCTATTATTAGTTTCAACACGTGTATCACCTCCAGGTAGATTTCAGAGTAAGTTACATAAAATTTACTTGAACGTGCTGATACTAATAGTGGAGAATAGTAACTTAAGTGATCTAAAAGAATAAAGACTGACCGGGCAATGCATTGACGGAATAACAGATATAAAAACATAGACTTATAAATTTAAAATAATAAAAATTTAATTATAGAAAAAAATGTTTTCTAAAACATGACTTAATTGTTATAATAACTTCTATCTAAATCTTTCTGAAGATAGCACATGTGCTGAATTTAGCAGTTGAAGATAAAAACTCAAGTATTTGAAAATGATGAAAACCATCACGATGACGCTTTGTATTCGAGTACAATGCGTCGAACAACGAATTGTATTGACAGTTTTATACTGTCCTGCAACACATTAAATGTGTGTACAGTATAGACATTGTTTGAGAACAGTATCCTGTTTATATGTATACAATCTTCAAATCCAATGTTCATATTATGGACTAAGCTTTATGTTTAACCTTGAGATGGGCTCGTATGACTTGTGAGACTCAAAGAGTAATTTAAATACAAAATCAATGGCGAAAATGAAATGGTTAATGGTTAATATAGAGTTACTGTTTGATTTTTTAAGGCAGTCTAAATTTCACGTTTGCTACGGTTACTATGTAAGGCACTTCATGATTTTAAAATTTATCAATCAGCATATTAGGTGTGTAAAACCCAATATGCTAATTGATGTTACCATTTAAGAATTTTTTTATGCTTTCTAATTAATTTGTTCGTTTTTAATTGTTCATGTTATTATTAAAAGATTAGAATGAAGAATAATATAACTGAAATATGTATTAAATATCAAACATCAAATATCTCAAGAAAGCGAACACTTTTGTTCTTTTAATTATTTATTAAGCAATTTACAAAAGAATGGAATATATATATATATATATATATATACATACATACATATATACATGCAAGAACGTAACAATTAGCAAATTGATAACAAGTATACATGTTTGTATACAAAAGTATGCTGTATAAAACGTACACGTTTCATCTCATTACAGTTCAAATTGATGTATTTGTTTAAAGAATTTATGTATATTTACACATTTGCGTTTACAGTGATAAAATCTGTAGAGTGTTTTCAGAGAGATGTGAAGTTATTTGCATTTATTTTTAACCTAAAAAATGGATGTATATTGTAGACAATTATGTTCATGTTTATGAGATGGTAAAAGTTGTAAATTAACTTTTATTTGTATTATATTTTTTATATACTTCGGGATTAAATAAAAACTGTGCTGATAAAACTCACAATTATATATATATATATATATATATATATATATATATATATATATATATATAAATTATCTGTTTTTCAATGAAATTAAATACAGTTAATTAATTATAGAAATCAACTGTACAAATTTTAATTGATTTAAATGATTACTTTATTAAAATTCTTGTACTTTCTTATAAATTGTGTTTTTTAAATATTTTTATTATTTACTTACATATATATATATATATATATTTATATATATATGTATATATATATATATATATATATATATATATTCGTATGTAAATATATACAGTGTCCAAATATATATATACACTTTCTTCTTTATAATTTATTATTTTTAATTTTGTTACAAAATTATAAAATTAAGTTTATGAAAATAAACCAAGAAATTATATGAATGTGTATATACATTTTTGGACATTGAATATACTTACATACAAATATACATATAGTTATATATATATATATATATATATAGATAGATAGATAGTGAAAATGAATTTTTTCTAAATCATTTTTTCTCTCACATCACAAATCTTAAAATAATTTTTCTGATGAATTATATTCAATAATTGATTAATTTTTGACACAAAACCTAAAAGAAATGATTATGTCTAAAGAAATATTTCTAAAAAATAATAACAAATTAAATAAAACCACAGAACATAAAAATGGACATTTATAAAGGAATATCTATACAAATTAACCTTTTTCAAAAAATAATATGAGAAATATTTTTCAATATAAATATAAACTATCTGATAAAAAATGTAGGTAATATCTATTAAAGTAAATGACATGTTTTTATCAAACTTTTCTGGATAAGAACGGCATAAGCTTACAAGATTATATACTGTCGTCGATGATGACGTTATTCATAATTTTTGATATGCATTGGATAAAAATTTGAACGCAGGAAAATGTTAAGTGTTTGATATTTTCATAACTTGACAGAATGTATCAAAAATATCACCGAACTGAAGAATATAATTAAATATTAGTTCGAAACTTTACTGTTTGACACTTAACTTTTTTATATAACACAGACGATATTAACGATAAATATATCTTTCATATCAATTTTATGATCGCATTTTAAAAATACTACAAATCAAACGTCAGCCTGAATCATTCTCAAAACGTATTTAATACCTATAAAAAAAAAGAAAAAGAAAAACACACACATCGTACACTATTCTTGTATCCATTTTCATCATTTTTCAGAAATAAGCACCGCGTCTCAACGTTTTCGTATACACATAAACTGTAATATTTATAGCATTCTCGTTATGATGTTTCGGTGTCTTGCAGCTAGAGCGTGTGGACTCTGTTCACTTTTTTCCAGTGGTACTTTTATGGTTCAGTAATATCAAAATCGCTATATATTACGACGCCACGCTGCTTGTACTGATACTAAAACATTCTTCGCGTTGCTTGCTGCTGTTGCAATATAAAATATTTTTCTCTTCTATTACCCACGCTTTTTAGTCATTTTTCTTCAATACGTCCTGTTCGTAGAATGTCTGACGAGATTCAATATATTCTTATACTAATAACATGTTGATAGGTTATTTTCGCTTGGTATGAATGTTGGATAACTATTTTGTTGAATTTCGATAACGTTTTTAATGAACAAGTTTTATCAATACCGTTACAAAAAGATTTTTAGTGAATATATTATTTTTTGATTATCGCTTATGCACGCTTCGATGGCGGTTCCCTCAGAACGATAGATATAGCAAAAAAACGATTTTTTTCTGCACTGCAACGCTCTGAAGTTGTTGTAATTTACATCAAAAAATGTGCATAATATTAATCATAAATTATCAATTTTGATCAGAAAAAAGTGAGTAGTGTTTATGAAAGAATAGAAAATATTTTATAAATAAAAATTTAGTCAAGTTTCAAAAATTATTTTTGAATATACGTCTTAAGTAAAATTTACACACAGATATTAATCATTTTCCTTATTAGAAAAAACACGAAAATCACTAGAAACTAATTTATTAAATATTTATTTTATTAAAACAATTATTTCATTAGATATCTTTTCTCGAGTAAATATTGACTGAGAAAATAAAAAAAATGAATATTTTTTTATAAGATATTTTTATTATTAGGTGTACAAATTAATTCGGCACCTTTTCTTATAGAAAATGAATGTTTATGAAAAAATGGCTGATGAATTCTTAATGAATTTTTAGACCTCAACCACTGTTTCACTGTTTTTTGCATGTTTTATGCGTCACACAACCTTTCCCTAAAGTTGAACAAATTATTCTTGTGATTTAGGCAGTATTTTTTTTCAACTGGAATGCGAAAAATACGAAGTTCTTAACTATCTGCTTTTTATGCTGCCATCGTGTTCATTATTTCATAAGGTTATACCAAGTGTTTGGCCATGTGTTTTTAAATGTTAAGTTTAACACTTCGAAATTCTGAAACGATCAGAAAATATTTTATTTTAAAATAAAGTTATGCTTGATTCAATGCAAAGGCACTGAATTAATTTTTATATCTTATATATATATGTGTATGTGTGTGTGTGTGTCCAAAACTAGCTTTTGTGTCTAGCATTAAATGCTCGACAATAAGTATTTTATGACTGGACTTATATTAATGTGATAAATGTTATTCCTCTTATCCTATCGTTCTCTCCCTTTATTTTCGTATATGTTTACAAAGTTGTTTGCGTGTGCTCCAATGTGTCATGTTATCAAATTACATATTTTACCGCAAAACGATTCCATGTCGGAACTGAGAGAAAATAAATCTAACGATTAGGGAATGAATACGTTAACGCCATAGCCGTTTACATGTTGTTTGTATCAAGAGTAAACATGCAATTTTATCTTTGTATGTTCAAGTTACCATTATTTATACCGAACATAAGTTGACAAGTCATTTTTTATATAGATATCGTTTGTGGTTATTAAAGAGAAACCCTGTGGTTATTTAAGTGAAAATTACGCTGGAAAATATTATACGTAAACAAAAACGGAATTACGTGTAGATATATTTTATATTCAACGTGTTTTCGTGCTTTATAACAGCTTTGGTAGAAGAAGAATGAATGTTTTTGCTTACGGTTGTAATTTCATTTTTGATACTAT
Source organism: Acanthacorydalis orientalis (assembly GCA_034766995.1). Taxonomy (NCBI): domain Eukaryota; kingdom Metazoa; phylum Arthropoda; class Insecta; order Megaloptera; family Corydalidae; genus Acanthacorydalis; species Acanthacorydalis orientalis. The sequence goes on from CM068318.1 coordinate 7,443,044, forward strand.
TATATGTTTTATTAAATTGAAAATTAGTTAAAAACAACTCCTGTTTTATGAAAACAAATCAACTCGAAAAAATAAAATTGATTTTGTTTTTAATGTGTTTTTAAAAGAATATCATTAGTTGTATATTTCTTTATTTGGTGTTTTAATCTTAATCAGATGATTTTGAAAATATTTTTTTTTATAAAAGGGGTTTTTAACTCAATTATTAAACTGTGAATGAACATAAAAGTTTATAGAGAAAATAAGTTTCAATTCCAATAAAAGATGACTTCACAAATGAACTCTCACCACATAAACCATAAAAAATTTTCTTATGATTAGAAATGTTCAATAAATGATTAATTATGATTTCTGGTTGTTGCTTATGGGCATTTTGGTAGCAATTTCAATATATTTGGAGTTTTATATGCCTTATAAATTTGAAAATGATAACACTTCCATTGAAATATTCATAAATATCAGTAAACATGTTCAATAATTGGACATTTTTGATCAAAAAACATTTTGTGATGGTTTGAGACGAAAAAAAAAATTTTAAAAGTAACTTTAAACACAGTACCAGAAAATTAAAGTGGTTTATGTGAGTTTCAATAATACAATTATCCTCAAATTTCTAAGATACAGGCATTTATTCTAAAGGATGATTCAATCTAGACTTCCACACAAGTATTAAAACAAACGCAAAAATTGAAAAAAACATGTTATCCTCATTTAAAAGTTTAAGTTCAATTTCATTTTAGTATTGAATTGAACTAAAATAATAAAAAAATAACATTACTTTTCTTAACCACTGCGCCCCTTTTTAATATTTCCATATATTAAAATGGAAGCTTATATGGAAGCTTAAATTGAATCACATATATACTATATATATATATATATATATATATATATATATATATAATGAAATATATATATATATATATATATATATAATGAAATATATATATATATATATATATAATGAAATATATATATATATATATATAATGAAAGAAGAAAATTTATGTATCAATATGATTTTGAAGACGAAATTTCATATTAAATTCTCGATTATAAAATTTGTATTTGATTTAAGTGTATATATATATATATATATATATATATATATATATATATATAAAGAGAGAGAAAGGGTATTAGTTTTATTTTTTCTAAAATCAAGATTTTAATTAATTATGGAAACTTTAATTTTCCCTAATATGGGGATTCTTTCATTCTATCTTCAAATTTAAAATTATAATAAATAAAATAAATGAATGATATACTACTAATTATTAAAATCTGATTTATTTGCAAAGAAATGAAAGTTTATTAATTTTTCTCTTCTAAATACTTTTCTATTTAAAAAGGTCTATTTTAAGATTAATATATTATATAATTTATTTGAAATACAAAATAAATACATATATATATATATATATAATATATGTATAACAGAGATAATTATACGAAAAAACTCTATGTATGAAATATAGTTAAATATCGAAAATTTCGTAAAGGATATGATTTAATGTGAATATCTATCGAAAATGAAACAAACTGATATAATTAATGAAAATCATTTTCCCTTTGATGTCTAAAATTTAAAAAGGATTTTAATGATTTGTATTTGAGGTAATTTAATTAATTTTTAAATTATAAACACGTATATTTTTCAGTATTGTTCAGAATATAAAAAAAGCTTGTAGACATTTTTGTTTTAATATCAAAAAGTTAATGCCTTATGTTGTTCGATATTCTATACAGTTATTGGTTAGGAAATCTTTGTAAAAATACGAACAAAAATTATAACACAGAAAAGTATTTATCTGTATTGTGTTATAAAATGATAAAAATATTTCACTGAAAGTCCTTGTTTGTTTTGTTGATTAGTTTATTGTTAGAGAGGGGAAGAGAAAGATTTTCTTGCAAACCTTTTATTAAATTGAAGGAGTTTGTGTCGAATTTGAACTCGTCACTCATGGCTTCACCTCACTTCATGAGAGTGTGAATTTCTCGCTCTAATTCATGTCTTCTCCTGCATTTTACATAATCAATACGTTTCAAGCTGTTTAAGTCTCAAGTTAAGATAAACACTGAAACGTTTGCTATCATAAATGCTACAAGTTTTTCTAGTTACTAGCCGTAAAACTAATAGCTGGTCCTCTGTTGTATTGTAAAGATGCACATTTTATAATATATTGATCAAATATATGAATTAATATGCCAAATAAAATGATTTGATTAAAATATATGTCTTTCTATAATGATTTCATTAATTATAAAAATAGTAAAAATAAAATTTAGGTATTTTATATACACTTGCACACATACATACATAAATATTCGGGCATTGATGACTTCAGTTGTCGATGCGCCCTAAAACTCCAATAACCAACCAACATATATATATATATATATATAACGTTAAAATTCCATTTAATTTAAAAAGTACAAAATTTTAGACCTTTAATGTGATCATTAATTTAAAACAATAATATTAAATTGTAAACGTGCTTGATAAAATTATTTAGTCCTTCCTGACTATAACGCTTGTCAAAATGTAGGTCATTGTTTTCAACTATACTTAAAATTTTGTCGACATTCGCTCTACTTTAAACGAACTTCTTTGAAAGTTTATTTATGTGAACAGAAGAATGAGATCCCTGGAACATCGATAAAATTTATAAAAGTGACATGCTATTAAAAACATATCCAAAGAAATAGGTATTTTCATTAAAAGTATTTATTTACTTTTTATTATTAAGAAGCAAAATTTATTTTTAATCATCAGATTAAAAAGATTCTAAATTGCAATTTTCGGATGTTCATTTTTTCAAAATTAATTCTTTGACATTGTTTGAAAATGTCATGTATTAAATCAATGAAGTTTATAAATAGATTTATGATGCAATTCATTTTTTTCAATTTATATAGTGAATAATTAGTCAATTTAATTTTCGATTGTGCTTGAGATGAAATCTTGACAGTAAATGTCATAAGAATAAATAATAAAGAGTTATCATACAACCAGACATAACATAATATCATATGTAATAGTTTAGGTCTTTATTAACATTCGGTCGAAAATACATTGCGTGAAACACCTTATAAATATCTATAAAAATCGTACCTTTACAAATACGCCGTTTCTTTTTTTTACGTACAAGGTTAAAATCTGAAATGAGTATTTTATTTTCGAGTCGTGCGTTGCAATCTGATTTCCAACGATACCTTTTCAAGTAAAATGGCTGTTTTATTGTACGCTCTACGAATTTTAATAGATATTTCTTATTGTTAGTACCGAGCCGTTTACGCCAAATAGTTTTTACCGATCTTAATGAATATATATATATATATATATATATATATATATATATATATATATATATATATTGTACAACACTTTTTTGTCCTGTAATGACAGTAATAATTCTATAAAATATCCTGTTAAGGTTTCTATTTGTACAGTTTTATTTATATGCCAGTTTGTCAAATATTTGGATTTTTACAAACTTGAGATAAAACTAATAAAAAAATTTGATTCATTATCTATTTGCAAAATTTTGATGAAAACATTCACTTATTTATATAGAAATGTTTGTTATTTGTGATGTATATTTTTTAAATATTTAGTCAAAGTTTTTTTGCTGTAGGTAAGTTGATGTAATATTGCAATAATGTAATAATGCAGATAATATTTTAATAATACATTAATGTAAGAATGCAATATATATTGTATTCATTAAATATATAAACAGGATAAAATTAATATTAAATTAGACATTTTCCCCACTTAATTATCATTTAATATATTATTAAAAAAAAGTATTAAAATTGATATAAAAGTAATGAGATGTGTAATGTTCACTATCCTTTAATTTAAACACCAACGTCTTTATCACAACCTAACCGCACATATAATGGGTTCGTCTTGTATCTGCGTAACTCATGTTAGCGGGTCTAAATTATTGGACACGTTTTTCCTCTTTGCTCATAAAATACTTGCTGGTAAATGCATTAACTTGAACTTTTAATTCAATACAAGTTCGCAAAAGCTTGAGACTGTTGATGTAGATGAATTAAAATAATGTGTGTCCTGTATACGAAAATATAATAACATTTAATAGACACGCTTTAGTGAAATCTTTTGATGTGATTTCATAATTTATATATATTTTTTTTATTTTTGGATTATATATTTTATGAAAAAAATATACATTATTTTTAATTTTTTTCCGAAATACTGAAACATTTGAATTTGTTACTTCTTAATATTGATCTCTTTCTCTCTCTAGCATATTAATGTCTCTCTCTCTCTCTATATATATATAAATGGATCTTTCATTGAAGAAGCAAACAGGATAATAAAAATAAGAATGGAGCTCATTTGAACGAAACGCGTTGATATTTAAATCAACAATCCCACTCTGTTTGAAGAAAAAAGTATTTGATCAGTGTACACTCGGAGACTCCAAATAACACACAGAAGTATAGAAAGATGCCTGTTAGGAATAACAAGAAAAGATAGGAAAAAATAGAATGAATACGAAAACAGATACGAGTCACAGATGTAAAAGAAGAGTGAAGGGTCTGAAATATAAATGGGCGGGGCATGTTGTAAGAAGAGAAGAAAAACGATGGACAACAGAAATTATTAACAGGGAACCAAGAAATATAAAAAGACCAAAAAAGAGACAAATGAAGAGCTGGAATAGGAAAACTAATTTTTTTTATTAGAAATCAGTGGAAAAGAGTAGGATTCAATCGTACAAAATGGAAAATCATGGAAGAGGCTTTTATCTAGCAGTGGATTGATAGAGACTGTTGCTGCTCCTGGTGATTATATATATATATATATATATATATATATATATCTAAAGAGAGAGAGAGAGAGACATTAATATGCTACAAAATGTAAAGCTAATACATACTTTTGTGGATTTGAAGCTTTCATTAAATTAAATGGAAATATCTTTCCAACTTTCATACTTCAAAGATATAATTATGTGTGTTTCTATCTAAGATATTGTAAATGTATATACTATTTGATTCAATCTTTCTGAATAACAAGGATTTTTATATTCTACGACTAGTTGAGACATGTGCAAATATCGATTTCAAGCAGTTATAAACATCTAGTTTTGTTTTATTTCAGGTCAGTTTATTTATAAATTAAGATTTAATTCAAATTAAATAAATACATACATCTGAAAACATCACACGTACAGAAACTAGTCTCAGAAAACAAAAAAAATATTCTATTCGAGAAGATCAATACTTTCAGAACAAAACATTATTGGGATTTGGATATAAACATAAACCATTATTACTTAAATGAAAATTGGTTTCTTAATAACGTTTTTATTTGAGTTGATCAAGAATTATGTTTAAAATAAATTTTTGGTCATTTTGATTGAAGCGAAACTATTTTTACCATAAAAATACTTACTATTGAATACAATAATTATTATTATTTATATATATATATATATATATATATATATATATATATATATATATTAAATAATAGGGTAAAGTAGAAAAGTAAATAACAGACTAAACAAAATTTATTGGATGGTTGGTTGGTTATTTTCGGTTTATGTGTGCGTCGACAACTAAGTGAAATTTATTAGAATTAAAGAGTTACCAAGAAGAGAAATTATAATATATATATATATATATATATATATATATATGTATATGTATATATGTATACATATAATTCTTTGCTTAATGTATTTATTACACGAATTTGAAATATAAAGAGAAAATAAGTGAGACAAAAACAATTTCAGCAATAATAATAAAAGAGTTGAAAAGCCTTTGAAAAATATCAAGAAAACTACGATATTTAAGAAAACATTTAATAGGCAAAAAATGGAAATAAACATACAGTAAAGAGACATGGTATGATGATGTAAAGAGACATGGTATGAGAATACATGAAAATGACTTTTTAGAACAGTTTTGAAACGTATAGTTTAGAAAGGTTTTTGATGATGACAGTTAAAATCATCAATACTAGAATCAACAATCGATAGAGAAATTTTCAAGGTATTTACAAAATTCAGTCTGGTCTGGAATATGAAGCTAGATACTATGGAGTTATAGTACAAAACCTGATATATATATATATATATATATATATATATATATATATATATATATATTATATATATATATATAACATATATATATATATATATATATATATATATACATATAAATGTGATTTGAAAAATTATTTCGTAACAAATTGTGGTTCGATTTCCAAATGAATTGGTTTGAATTACATCGTCAATTATTTATTGAGAATATAATTACCGTGTGCCAGTTTATCACAATTATTACAATCCACTGTCAAATATTTGAACGTGCTAATAGTATCGTACATTATAATGCAAATAATATTCGTTTCAGATTGTTAATTATAATCGATATTTCTGTTTTTGATATGTATGCGCTGATAAAATATTTGTTATGAATATTAAATACACTGCAGTCGAATGCTTGTACATACATCAATGGATATATTAATGAAATGATTTATACAGACATATGTTTATATATATATATATATATATATATGTGTGTGTGTGTGTGCATGTATATCACGCTATTCGTTATGAATACTTTTATTGTTTAATACTTTTGTTTTATATATACAATTGCGGTCGGTCTCTAGGGCATCACGTTTAATACCAGTAGTGTATGTTTGTCAAGAAGGGTAACAATAGCGAATATCAAACTCTATCTAGTTCATTGTAGTTTATAAAACAATGCGTATATAATTTGGCACTTATTTAATTTATTGGGATTGAACTACAATAGTTCATTGTAAATAAACGTGTCCAAGCATTTCAAACAAACTATATAATACAAATATTTGCCTAGATAAAATAATCCAATTACTGATATTAGTAATTAATCAATATAGTCATTTATTTACAAAGATTAATCGCTGTCTATTATATAATGATGATAATATAGATAAAAAATTAATTATTTTACATATATATATATATATATATATATATAACCTAAAAGAAAATCTATATTTCCATTTAGTAACGATTTATCAGTTTTATTATTCAAAAGATATATAACGGTTTACTACAATTTAATAAAACATATATATTCAAAAATGATAATTTTCTTAATACAACAATTTTCAACAATTCAACAATTTTCTTAATTCAACAAAGTATACAGTACTGATAAAAAAATTATTTATCTAGACTTGTTATAGGTAAAGAAAATGTTTATTTTTTAAATTAGTTTGAAAACATTTCTAGAATTTAAAATTCGTATTAAGTTTCTCAAATGTTACGAAAAAAAGATATAAATAAACAAATATAATAACTATAGAGCTTGAGAGAAGAAGAGAGTCAAAGAACAGAAACGATTAAAATGAACACAGTTAGTATTAGATTCGTATATAATTTTCAAATTAGATTTCCTCTCTGTTCTTCAATGAAGCTTATAATGGAAAGAAGAATCATTATATTAAATATATAAAATATATTTTGATTCAAAAGAGAACAATTAAATGTTTTCTACTACAAATTGATTTGTGAAAGTGAATTAAACTATACGACTCAAAAATCAGTGTGAACTGAAAAATTATTAAATGTAAAATTTTGATTTTCGATAATACATTTAGATATGAAGAGCTTTTAACATATTTTTTGATACAACAAAGAAAATGTGCAAAGAATTTGTATATTATTTTATATATTTTCTCACTTGTTTATTTTGAAATATTTAAATATCTATATGTATTTAACATTTTAGGTATATTTTTCTAGTTAAAAGATGGCATATGCTGGACAAAGTTCAATTTTTTTTGTTTATAACAAAAATAATGTATTGCAGAACGAATTAGCAAAGTATTTTAATAATATTGAAATATATTGGCTTATTGAAAATTTTAATTACATGTTCTGTTATTATTAGATAACATATGTTTGATAAATTCCACACACTCGTTTGTAGTAATAATTATATGTTCTTTAGATGTTAATTAGAAAAATGTTAATTAAAAAATATTAAGTATCAATCAATAATATACGTTACTAACCTCTTATAATATTTTTAAAGAAAAAAACAATTTTTAGGTTACTTTCTTAAGTTATACAAAGAATGTGACAATGAAATTAGAAAAGTATGTGATGTAGACAATATGGTTTAAATGAAAGTTAATTCAAGTTAACTGAACAAAAAATCAGTTATTTTATTCATTTTTGAAAATACTATGTTCGCATTTTATTTTTTCAGTTGTACATTTTCAAATAAATATCGTTTCATGCTTGATATTTATAACATAAACAGAAACCTGAAAAAAACAAATATTGTCCATTTGAAAAACAAATAAATTCCTTCAAATGAAAATCAATTAATTGAACACCACCGAATAAACTGCTCTCACGAGATACACACATGTACACAGATCCATTTAAATGGTAATAAATACTAATATTAACATTACTCTGCGCCACAGCCATCCATGAAATATTATCTATCGAGCAATAAGTAAAACACAGGGACCAGAACTACGCGACGTATTACCTTTAATGTGTGCGTCTCCTGCTGTTCACAGTAGACCGATCATAAAATACTATTCGTTACCGTTGAAGAATTTTAGCAACAATAATAAAAAAAAATAATACAAAACTTTTACGTTTATGAGTATACAATAAAACCCGCAAAGATATAACGGATTGTCGTTTCGTAAAGGAAAACCTAACCCATAAAACGAACAGACATTAAAATAAAAACTAATTCATCATCAGCTATTATGGATACTGTTTGAAATTCGTCCGCTTTAGTGTCAGATCTGAAATGTCGAAAGTTTTACCGAATTGTTATGGTCGATCGATGCGGTTTCAATATGATCTTTTAGGAAAAGATGTAGCGGCTGCAGAACCAATGTACCGTGAAATCAAAGACTTCGTGTAAATATATAGAAAGAATCGGCAGTTTTTTATTACATATACTATATATATATATATATATATATATATATATATAATTCTATCAAGAAATATTCTTCCAGAATATTTATTAAACACTTAATGAATTTAATACAAAAATATTTATAAAAACTGTTTTCACTTCTGTCATTTATTTACAAATATCAAGTCTCGTTTCTTTTACTAATAGTATTTTTATAAATTAGATTAACTATATGAAAAATAAATTTACCAAACGATATTAAAATAAAAGTAAAAAGAAATGTTATTTGAATGATAGAAAAATAATTGCGGTTCATTGCCTTCGGATTCATAAATATTTAATTTTCCTAGCTGTTTTAAGTGGTTCAGAACTGTTGAATGACTAACAACTATTGTTCTTATTTGTTTCTTTTCCATTTTTAATTCAATAGTCCAATTTGAAGCAAAATTAATAATAAAACCATAGTCGATTTTACCAAAATACAGACCAGAAAATGCACTTTAAAATGATATGAACATGAACACGATGAAATGGCACTTTTATTGAAAAAAATAAGGTTAGAATACAGAAAACAAAAACCTTAATTACTTTCCTACCAAGCTAATATTTATTTTTATAAACAATATATTTAATTTTAATGTAATGTTTCGTTTCTTTTATTAATTTTTTGAATAGTTTTATGTTAAATAGTTGTGCTTATTAATATTTAGAATTTTTAATTGTGCAATTTAATATTTAGAATTTTTAAAATATTTTTTTAATATAGAAAAGAAATTGACGCTCAAAAATTATATACTAATATCTGAAAGGAAGAGAGAGTTTAAAATGATCTTTATTAGAAGAAAATAATGTGAACCACTCAAGTATTATTTATTAAAACAATTAATGATAAAGGATATCTTATTATTTTTATTTGACTTGTGTTAAAAATGTTCATTGTTTTTAAAAATGTTCATACCGTAATTATTACATTAAGATTTAAATCAACACTTTTTTTAACTCTAAGCAATACAAATTTATTAAAAATAACAATAAAAGTATCTTATTACACACTTTTTATAGTTACAAAACGGTTAGTTTAGATATTTTAATTATTCTTTCTAATTTGACTATTAAGTTATATTGAGTCACGTTGTCTTTATCTGAAGATAAAAAATAATTTTTCCGAGGCTACTCTCTACACTCTAATTCTATCTTTCAATAAACAAATTCCTTTTTTATAATACAAATATTTTTTTTACATTTGAATAAAAAAGGTGTGTTGTATTCTGTAATTTATATACACAATCATTTATTGAACACAAAAGAAAATCTATCGTTTTAACTACTATAAATCTAGTAATTTATAGTGTAGTTTTTTACAAAGCTCTTAAAACTTACAATAAATCAGTCGACTCTTTATATCTCTATATGTACTATTAAATAAATCACTATTTTACAAACCTTGTAAAATAATGTTTCCATTTCTGTTTGTATACACATTTCATGTCACTCGTTAATAACTTGAAAAAGATTATAACCATTTTCATGCACAGACAAGATAATGTTAATAAATATAAAATTTGACTGGAATTATCTATATATAGAATCATTAGATATAAAATATATATTTTAAATAAAAAAGAAACACTACGTTCTGTTTCAGAGCTTTTTTTTGTAAATTTTAAGCAACTGTAATTCTAAATTCATACATATTTACAACGTGAATGTAGAAACGAGAATGGTTAAATCAATTTGACTTCAATACAGTTAAATTTATAAATGATAAATAATTATCTGCATAATCTAACACAGTATTGTATAAATTTTTGTATACGATAAAATATGTTCGAAAACACTGATAAAAAAACGTGAAATATACTTTAAAGATATTATTGGGAATCAATTTTATGATCCCAAAAGCATTAAACGCCAATGAAGTTTTAATTTGTGAATAAAAGTAGTTATAGTTTTATATAATTCACATCGATCACTAATAGTTTACAGAGATATTTTTTTTATATGAAATAAATAATATTATATAAAGATATTTCTAAACACTTTTACTCTCTCAAAACACAAAAAAGTTTTGTTATTTTATACCCTTACTAAAACCTAGTTCATACTGTCTTCTTAAGTGAGCGAAGTAGCAGTTTCCTTAATGAAAGATGTCATGCCATTAAGCCGGAAACAAACTCGTGACATACTGACCAACAGTTCAAAATGTTGACTACTTGTCTTCTATCACTTCTTTGCTGTATATTCTTCATATAGTTCTTTAAAACAATTAGTTTGGATGATGAACATTTACTAAAAAGCTAAATTTTATATTATTTGTTTAAAAAAAAGAATATTTGAAAATTTCACGGGATCATTTTTTTAAAAATATCATTTTTCATCACACATATTTACTATTTTACTGTAAAAATATTAGAAAACTGTACACTTTTTGGCTTATAACATATTAAGAGTGAAAAAATGTATCAGAAAAAATTATATATCTCAAAAATCACATTAAAGAACACATGAAATATTTAATATACATTCAACTGTTGAGATTTTTTATTTAACGAAGTTTTATAATAGAAATTATTGTTTATATTTTGTTTTGGATTTAAATCCAAAACAAGAAAATTTTTCGTTTCTTAAAATATTTTACAATTACTTATTTAATTATTAAAACACATTTAGGTGTTAATTGTATGATTTTCACAAATATTATGTACTGGCGTTTTGAAAATTAAAAAAATATTATCAAAATTTGTATAAGCGATAAAAGTGTACAATTGCGAATCCAAATCCTGTGAATCTAAATATTAATCCTCAAAAGATTTAAAGTCCCTTCCCACTGAAAATATAGAGTACTGTGTCATTATTCGAATGACGAAAAATTCCTACCAGATTTTTTCTAAATATTTAATAATAAACATTTTTTAGTGTTTAGACTAGTAATTTATTTATGAGAATAAATTTAGCACACAGAAAAACTATAATTATAAGCAATAATTTCCTGTCAGTCGCAAATATTTAAAACTGTTCTTATATTTATACAATAATTGTGTTTTTTTTATAATTACTGTATTTCCTCTTACGTCCAATTAAAAAAAGTAAATAAAAGATAATAAAAAAGTAAATTTTAATTAAACTGAAAATTACAAATTACCTATCAAACTGGAACATAAATGAATTAAAGTTAATAAACATGCAACATAATTAATAATTAGTGTGGATTCGCAAATAATAAATTAATGAAAAAATAAATTGATCAATATATATTTAAAAGAAATTGATTATACATTAGCTTCATAAATATTTATAGATATAATTTTGTTTAACTCAATTTTTCTTTAGAATTATGATTCAAAATATTTCCATAAATCGATAACCACAAAATATTCCTTCATATAAAATGACCCGCTGTTGTAGATATTTATCTTTTAAAAAATATACATGTTACATACCATAAAATGTATTTCAGTGATTGATAAAGCCATTTGTTTTATAAATTGTGGCAGTTATTATTTTTTTTTAATTTTATCTGATTCGATTTCCAACTCTAACGATACTGATAAGTGATTAAACACTAATTCTGATTTTTCATGTTTGAGATTTAATCAGATTTTTATATAAAACGAATATTTATAATGTTTTTATATTGATAACATTTTTTTATTATAAATAGGTATAAGTATAAACATACAAACATATACATATGTGTATATATATATATATATATATATATATATATATATATATATATATATATATATTACACTAAAACTGCAAAAACATATACTATTTGCGACATAAAATTCGCGTTTCTCAATACTTGTAGAGCTATGAGAGAAAAAATTTATATGAATTAAGTACTTGTAAGAATATAAAGTATTAAGAATTTAAGTAAAAAATTTAATCTGTTTAATAAAACTGAAGCAAAAGAAAACAATAGTAACATATAGAATATTATATTTGTATAAAAATACTATTATTAAAATGTCAACTATTTGTTTGGAAGAATATTCTACATAATTTAACAATTATACTTAAATATTGTATATATATATATATATATATATATATATGTATATGTATGTATTCCTACCAATATAATACCATTAAAACCTAATATTAGAGACGAAATTCAACATGTTGTTAAATCATTCTGAAAATAATTCTGACGCTTTAATTTCATTCTCAAGGATAATTTATCCTTTTAGTTAAATATTAACAAAAAAAATATTTCATCAGCATATAATATTAACCATCACGTCAAGATATGAAACCTTGATTTTATATCCCAAAGTTATACAGAAATTATATGCCAAAGAACGGAACATAGAACGCTAATATTTAATACAATCCGCTTCGAACATAAAACCAATAAGTAAATTGATTAGAACTCAAATAAGAGTACACGAGATAACAAGAAAGGTCTAAAGGCTTAAATTGTAAGTGATCGTTCACGCATTATGACGAAACGACAAGTGATGTACTAAATGAACACTAATAAAATCAAAATATATTAAAAAAAAAACAACACTAGATAGATGGACGAATTCAATAAAATGGCTGAAATTTTATGGAAAAATGAATCAAGTCTTAAAAATGCACTTTAAAATGATATTAAAATGACCACGATGAAATAACACTTTTATTGAAAAAAATTAATGTTAGAATTCAGAAAACAAAAACCGCAATTATTTCTCTATCAATCTAATACCACCTAAACCTAATATTAAAGACGAAATTTAACATCTGTGGAGAGGCCTGTGGGGATAGTGGATGAAATTCTATACCCTCCAGTGGGTTAATAGGGGTTGAAATTATATATATATATATATATATATATATATATATATATTATATATATATATATATTATAATTATATACATATATATATATATATATATTATATATATATTATATGAACATAAATATAAATACATGAAAAATATATTAGAAAATTAACAGAAAATAAAAATAACGTTCTTGGGATACAAAATTTATTTTATTTGAATGTAAATAAGAAAATTAATATAAAAATGTTGAATTGATTTATAATTATTCTCTTCTAACTTCTCTATTCTCTTTCGGGTGCTAATGACCTTAGTTGTCGATGCGTTTTTAAACCCCAAATAACCAATCAACCATCTATTCTCTTCTTTCTTCTTTTATACTTTTTAAATTATATATATTTTAATATTGGAAAAGAAGTATTTTAATATTTCTATACTAACTCAACTTTTGGTCGAATACTTCATCTCTTTATGGACTGACATTAAAAATTAGTGAAACTAGTATCGATAGTTATCAATATTAATTATCGATAGTTATCATTTTTGTATATAGAAAAATTTGAAATATTCACCAATATTTTTATTAATCAGTAAGAAAATATGTTATTTAAAAATGAACTTTGATCCGAAATTGAGATAATAAAATCAAGATTTAGATAAAAAACGCCAGTAGAAATACAAACCTTGTATATTGATTCTCTAATTTACATTCAAACAAAGTAAATTTTAGATACCAAGGATGTGTTACTTTTATTTTTTGTTAATTTTCTAATATATTTTTCATTTATTTATATTTATGTGCATATTATCATTATCATGTTAATAATAAAAGTAAAAGAACTTTTATCTAAATTCAAGTCCATTTAAATATGTTATATTGTGTTTATTTAAAATGAAAAAGTAATTCTAACTATTTAAAGTTTACAATTTTGATATAATTATAAACAATACTATTTCATTCAACTATTGTTAAATAATTTATAGTATTTTCAAGATTAGTATGAGAGAGTTGAGCGAAACACTTGAAATGATTCCGGAAAGCACAAAAGATATAAATATATCTATAGATAATAGACTCAAAGAAAAAACTATCCGACAGACTATAAAAAAGAACGTCACGGTCAGTCTACACAGCTATCAAATATCTCGTTGATACGACAGGATAACAGCGACGGCAGCCGTAAACCACCTCGCGATTGCCAGCCTTTGTGATGGGTTCTTCTACGTCGTCTTTGATGATAATGGTCGACGAGTTATTTTAGACACAGCAGACACGCCATCTTCGTCATCAACGGCTGCCTGAACTCTCATTCCGGCAGAGTAAAAGTTTTCTTCAAACGAGAACAGTAAGTAATCTCGGCAGAACGTACGAATCGATCCGTTGGTCTATAGGTCGGACGGCCTCTCTATAAGGTGTGTATGCTGGTTCGCTTGTTTTGTCGCGCCCACGTCTCACACCATTGTTCTGAACCGAAAACCTACTCAGTTTGACTTTCGTCGTGCGCACTAATTTCCGGTTACAAGCCGAACCGTAATTTACCTTCGGCCCAGTTACATTTATCTTTTCCGTCACTGGCGGTGATGTCTGTGTGTAAGTATGTCGTACCCTCTCGCTCTTTTGATTATTTGTCCATACGAGTATACAAGCATATTAAAATAAGGTAATTGTCTTTACCGTCAAGAAAATAAAACTTTTTGTCTTCATTATTTTTGAAATATGATGAACACGAATCTTTTGACATTCGAGTTGAAAAATAAGATTTTTAATTATGTATTGTTACTTGTTACCTATATATATATACACATACATACATACACACACATTCACATATAATTATGTATATATATATATATATATATATATATATATATATATATATATATATATATATATATATATATATATATATTGATATATCTTAATTTTAATACATGAAATTATGTCTAAGCCTGTATTTGACTATCAAATCCTGTGCAGCGCTTCCTTATTTAACTTAATTTCAACTTGTTATGATATACTTTTTTTATATCTCAAAGAGAAATTCTACAGAAGGAAAAAAATAATAAAACATCAAACATAATTTTACACGTTCATATCTTATTCGTATTTTTTTATATCTACATTGCTCTTTTGATCAAATTGGATTCTTTGATGTTGAAATTCATTTATTCCTACTGCTATTTTTATTCACTCTAGATACTTTTAAAGTTATTAGTACAGGTTACGTGTACAGTCTAATTCACAGTTAATAAACTGACGAAAGGGAAATTATTTATTTCGTTTCTTTCAAAAAGAACATAAACGGTCGTACATTTTTTTTCTAAGAACTTTTTTATTTAAATTTTCACGTCACGATTTTATTTAATAATGAATTATCATTTTATTTTATTTTTATTTGACTGACGTAATTGTTTTAAGAAATACATTAAGAATAATCAATCACTGGTTAAAATAGGTTACAAAATAAGAGTTTAATTAGAAATAAGTATATATGCAATTTAAATAATGATTCATTTTAACAATCACCAAATAAACATTATTTAAGAATCAAATTGATAAATTTTCTGCTTTTATTAGATGAAAGACTTGATTTTTTATTGTTTTATAATTTAAATGTTATTATATGAAAACTACACACCTAATTAGTTGTTTTACATTAATTTACTTTAAACATACAAATTATATAGAGATATTACAGTTATATTTCCTACATTACAATAAACATGTACAATTTCTTACCATAAATATTAAAAAGTTACACTATACATAGTTTGAGGCCAGTTTCGGTATACATGAAGTACTAATTAATGTATATTTTGTCATTTGAAACCAATTTATTGTTTATATACGTGAGGTTGAAAATGTATACTTAACAAATATGTTAATTTAAATTAGAGACACTTTTTAGTGACCGAATACACGAAGAAAAATTTATGAGGATTGTACGAGATGATGTGTGTTTAAATATAAATTAATTTCTTTCGAAATTCCAAGAGTATTAATAGAATTAGAGAATATTTAGAAATTTCAAAACAGTACTAATATTTTTTTTCTGTATCAGTAGTGCTCTGTAAATAATGAAATCACTTTAGAAAAGTTTATGAACAAATTAAAATATAGAAACTAACGATTTATTGAAGATTTTTAATCATAAATATTTTTTTTCTGATTTGTGAGGTGAAAATAGACTTTTTTGTGAAAGTCTTAATAGAGTTGTATGCTGTTTATTTCATAAAAAAATCAAAATAAGATTAAATACGATTAGGACACGTAAAATGTATGTATTAGAGAAAAAAACTGTCTTTTTAGAAACGAAAATATGGTTAATTCATTGTATCAACCCTTATAAATAATTATCGAGAATGAATTACTGTTGATAAAAATGTAAGTGATTCTATAGAAATTAAAATAAGATAATTTATTAACAGGAATGATCTAATGACCTTGATTGATAATTGTGTAAATTTATGATAAACAATGATCAGAAAAAATTAAAGTCAAAATAAAAGTTAATACTGTTTGGAATTAAATACAAAAATATTTGCTTTTTAATGATGAATTTTATTTTTCACAACAACAAATATTTCTTAATGAAAATGTTTAATAAGAAATTGTTTATTTTTTTATAAATAAATTAATTTTCTTCGTCCAAAAGCCACAAAATATGTTGATTAATATTCAATTAAATTTTCAATTTAATTAAATGTTCAATAAATGATTATTCATTCTGATTATTCTAATCAAACTGTTTGACGATTCATTATTTACCTACTAAAATGAATTACTGTCTCAGCCAACAAATCACAAAAAAAATTTCTTAACAGAAATGATCAATAAATGATTATTGACCATTTTCTCATTGTTGTTCATCAAACATTTCCATCGAAATGCACATAAGTAACAATAAATTATGATCAATGATTATTTATTGAAAATTTTTGATCAGAAATTTTTAAACATAAAAGGATAAAAATATTTCAAAGTGATGATTTAAAATGTTTCTAGCATTTTTTTACTGCATGTTGAAAAAATTTTCAAGGTACAATAAGTTATGTATATGCAATGAAACTAGTATTTATTTTTAGTCACAAATCTCATATTTTATTTAAAAAAAAAATGAATAGAAATCTGAAAACTTCGTTATTTATTGACGAAAAACAATACAAAAGAAACTTGCTACTGCATTGCCAGAAAACAGTTTATATTTAAATTCTTTGGAAAATTTACTAAATAATTTAAAATGTTGTATTTCTTTAACTTTATATATATATATATATATATATATATATTAAAAAATATGAAATGAAACGAGTGAGAAAAGTAAATTTTTCATATTGTAATATTCATCGAGTTTACAAAAACAATATTTTTCCAAGTTCAATAAAATTATGAAAAGCATCCAGCAATAATATAATTTTTTGGTATTATACAATATTGTATTTTTCAACGCCAAATCGACATATATATATACATGCGTATATGTGTGTATATAATTTATATATTCCGTAGAACATAAAATTTATTCTTTCATGCATGAGAACTCAACGTGTATATACATATTTAAAATCATAAATTCTGATGCCATTTAACTAAAGAAGCTTATTTTCTCTGTATTTTATTACATTAGCATTGCAGATTTCCTGAGACTGGAGTTGACAAGCTCGCCATATAAGGTTCTATTTGTCTTCGTAATATTATACGTCATACGACATTACTGTATGCTACATTTCTACAATTTTGTTTTCTCTCTTATATGTCTTGTATATATATATATATATATATATATATATATATATATATATATATATATGCGTGCATATATTTAAACATATATGACTGAATGTACCATTCGTACGTATGTCTACGTTTATGTTGAATATGTGTACGCTCACTTCCTACCTTTTCAAAGACGTTCTTATATGAAATTCCTTTCACGTATTTTGATAATGACATCAAAGTTATACTCAATTTATTTTGAAAGTTTGAACTTTTATATTTCAGTTGCCAGACATATATACATACAAATATATTCCTTTCTCATTTTATCATTTTTCAAATACGGTTATTTATTGTTTATCTGTCTGTATATGTCAGCTACTTATGATAAATTACAATATTCTATTCTCTAAATCGTAAATAATTTTCCAAAAAAAATTACTCAGAGCGAAGTAGTTTTTTTTACAAATAATTTACTTATACATATACACAAATATATATATATATATATATATATATATATATATATATATATAATCACTTGATATATTTCACAAAAATTTTGAGATATACTTTATGAAAGTATGGAAGATAGTTGCCATTTGTAATATGTATATATATATATATATATATATGAGTGAAAATAATTTAATACGTACGATATTATTTTTATCGAAAATAAGAAAGTATAAATAAGAACATATTTCGGTCAATCTAAAAAATAAATGTAGAAACGAATGGAACCAGTGAAATATATATTTATTTTATTGCAAAACGAAAAAGAAAATATAAAACGGACATCGCACGAAAACAACCTGAGGACAAGTCTTATCAAAGGAATACAAATCTACTGACTGAAATAAATATCACATGAAATGAAAATACGGAACATGTACACAGAATTTCATTTAATATGCATTTTATATTTCGACGTACAGATACATGTATACATACACACATATGTGTGTATATATATATCTACATATCATATATATATATATATATATATATATATATATATGGATAGATGGATTTGTATTTATATGTATGCTATTTCTTTCTCACTTCCTTGTTTTTTCCATGAAAAAGCATCGTTAGTAGGAATTTGTTCAAGATAAAATATGTTCCAAGAACAAAAAATACCAAATTTAATAAAATGTCTTTGATTACGAGCTTATGTTTTTTATGTAAAGTTGTGATACAACAAATGTTTTCATTAGAAGATCGTATCAGTGCTTTCTTGTTAATTTTGTGTCATGTTGTATCTCCGAAACGGAGTGTGACCCAGATATTTACAATTCAGTTAGATTGAGAGAACACTTTTTATATTTGAACTTTCTTTTGTATTTGGCTGGTAGAAAAATAATTGCGGTTTATGTTCTTCAAATTCATATAGATTTTTCTCTTTTTCGATTTTCCTGGCTTCTTTAAGTAGTCCAAGACTATTGCATGGCTAACGCCTAACTATTATGTAAGCTCTCGAATTGTTGTGCGTGGTTCTGATTCAACTAACACCTTCAGTTGATCGTTATGAACTGAAGATAGACACTCACGACCTTCTTCACCTTCAAGGCTGCCGTCTCCAGCACGAAATTTTTGGAATCACCATTGCACCGCATGTTCTTTAACAGTACCCACAGAAAAATCATAATTTAATTTAAGAGTATTTTATGTTGCTTTACCACTTGTTTTTAACTCACAGAAAAATGCTCTTGTTCCATTTCCATCTTTAATTCAATAGCCCAATTTGAAACAAAATTGAATAATGACAAAAATTAACAATAATCATTTATTGAACGTTTTCGATCAGAAACCTTTTTGTTGTTGTGTCATGAAAAAATAATTCATTTATAAAAATATTATTATGGTACTAGTATTGTTACATTGTTTTCATTGTCTCTTAAAAAGATATCTTAAGATTTTAGTTTTGAATGGTGTGGATTATTTATTAAAAATAAATTTATTATGCATTAAAAAAATGATTTAATTTGATATTTTAAGGAGTATTTCACATATAATAAAATATATATGTTTTATTCAAACAACGTTTATAAATAAAAAAATAGGAGTTTTAAATTATTTTTTTTATAAAAGAAGAGTTATATTTTCATGTCGCATATGAAATATATATTACATGCATTTTTAAATAAAAAATGTTATAGCTTAATGCACTTAATATGAATACATAGTGCAATATTTAAATTCTGTGCATAAACAACGCCTTTGTCAAGTTTTGAATTAGTTGTATGTTCATAACCCAAAACATCTGTTTAAAAAATGAAAACTATAAAGTAAGCTAACAACGAGAGACCTATACAAAAATATTTACATGCAGCGAGTGAGTTCGCTTTCAAAAATCGTACTATTCAAAAAGCGTGGAAAAATAATCTTTTCACCATTCGTCCAGCACACAAACAAAACTAACTTTTTTCTCCGACATTTAAATATAATGAAATCTGTTTCCCAAGCTCGGGCGTCGACGTTGACGGCCAGATATATAATATGATAATCTCGCGTTTTAAAATAAACGTCATTTAGATTATAATAATGCTATCAGAGGAGCAGGAGAGACTTAATTTTTTGTAATTATTTCTTCATGAAGTTAGTGGATAGAACATGGGAAACCACTCAGCCGAGTTTTATTCAGTTAGTTCGGGACGCGGGCCGCGTACAAAAGCGGGGAGGGGCATCCCCGTTGAGCTTACATAATAAATTAGACGTATTTCAACGCAGAGCGGCATCGCCGAGGGGGGTCAACGATGACGACGACGACGGTTGAAGGCTGTGTGGCGACGGTGGTAGTTGTGTGGCCCTGCCTAGCGGCGATGACAACGGACAACGTTGCTGCCAACACATTTACCACGCTTTTGGTCACTCGAAAAGTTGGTGCGTCGGCGAATGCGTGATTTTGTCACGACTTTGACGTCGTCGTGTAACGTTTACACGTTTTCGTGTAAAAAAAAACTTCAGTCGACTCGAATAATCGCAAGAGTTTTGTATTTCGAAATGAACAAAACTGTTATATTCATATAGATAACAAATTAAATAATTTCATTTTCGTTTCGCTTTATGAAATATTACAATTATAATTTTTTATTAAAGTTCCTCTAGGAGAGAATTAAAAAGAACTTTTTTTTAACATCTTACTTTTTTTTAACATACAAATGATTAAAATATGAATTAAAAATATACAATTATATTTTAATATAACTACATTCTGTTAGAAAAAACTTTTTAATTAGATTAATTAATATTTTTTTGTTTATAATTATACATATTTTCCTACTTTCACTCTATTCAAACTCACAACTAATTAATTTTAATTGTACATCATTTATAATACAATACGAACAATTAAAATTTTCATTAAACAAAAATACTAAATTCAATATTACATTTATTTTTAGATTAACAAACTTAAAAAAGAAAATAAATAATTACAAGTAATAATAATTAAATATTTCTTATAATATATGTATTAGAATATATTTAATATTTTAACTAAATTTTATCTTTAAAATTTTGTATAATACTATATACGGTATCATATGTGGTATTAAACATGTAAATACATTCTACATTTAACGATCTTACAGGCGATTAACAGCTTTGAAGCTGTTCTCCACTTTAACTACTATTCGAGTGTATTGAGCTTTTATGCATGAATGTGTATATGATTTTATGTATGTATGTATATGTATTTATATACAAATGTAAAGGATATATCTCTCCCTCCCCCTCTCACTCTTTATAAATATATATATATATATATATATATATATATATATATATATATATATAACGTAAAAATATATGAATGCAAAAAGTAAAATAAGTTGTATATATATTGTTTCAATGTAAAATATATAGTAAAATTTTGAGATAAATTTCAAGCACCATTTAAATTTGTCTTCACTTTAGAGCATGCCAATGAATATTAGAAAACATAATCACCGCGCGAAAATGCTCCTATATACATAAACAGATTAACGTAACCATGACTGAAGTAATTCAAAAGCTCTGTAAAAAGAAAAGAAAACTGGATTTGTTCTTTAAATAATTTTTTATAATCACCTAATGAATTTTATTGAATTCACATTTAATTTTTTTTATCTGTTCAACTCACCCTTCCCACAAGATTAAATCCTGAGTGCGCTACTGTCCACTGGTATACGTGTTTTTCAATTTTGAACTAGTTATAAAACAGTTATGACTAGTCATAAGTGATAATCTTATTTAAGAAGACTAAAAAATGTCTTATCAATTCTCTGCTTTAAATTTTAATCACATATTTTCTAAGACTGCCGATTAAACACGATTTATATAAATGAGCACAACACAAACACTATTCGATTTGAACACGTGAGCACTTGCCAGAAAAGACCATTCTAATCAGCTTTAAAATCTATTTAGGTGTGATGTAGATAAAGCATACGCTGATCATTCAATCTTGATTCTTTATTTCCTCCTTGTATCTATCTTTTTACCCTCAAAGCGATGATCAATTAATATATTTTTATTCTGCTAAAAAGAACAAGATAATGATCCATCAATGCGTTTAAACATATCAATATCAATTTGTATAGTTCTTAAAATTTACAAATAAAAAATTAATTAGGACAAGAAAATATTTTAATACTTACAATAATAATTTTTTTTGTATATTTTTAGTATCAATTGATTAATGGTTCAGAGTGAAATAATTAAAAAATGATTTTAAATTCTATTCACACCCATGAACGTTCTATATATATAAATTAATTAAAATTTTTAGAAGAAACTGAGCAATTCCGCAACATATTTTTTACTGGAAAATTTGAAAACATCTACGACACGTATAAAATATAATAGAGAGACGAGCAACAATATGTTAACAGGCACAATTATGTGACGAATCCATGAGAATATCCGAACCGTATAATATGATATTCTCATCGTTGTAATATGAAACGATTTTCCTCTAATTACATATTAAATCAAGTGAACATTTTAGAGATTGCGCCGACTATCATTATAATGGCTGGTACATAGATGAAAAAAATTGCGCCGATTAATCCCATTTTAATCGGGTACGCTTCCGTCTCGTTTATTTTCGCAGATGACTAATTTAAATGAATACGCTATTATTTATCAATTAAAATTTTAACCGTTTCGCATGAACACGGTCATTCTCGAATCTAATAACACGCATTTCATTCGTATTTAACAAAATCTAATTATATATGGTTTGTTTATAATTGGATATTACGTACGCGCTTTTTTAATTTTTCCTTTTTTCCGCTACTACAAAAATATGTGCGGAGTACGTAAAGTTTGATAAAAATTTTATGTGGACAATTGAAAAAAACGGCGTTATTATATTAAAGTGCTTGTAAAACAAACAATTAAAACTTTTTTTTCGAATATTTCATTATTAGATTATGAATTCGGGTATTGTACAACGTTGGTTCTATTTATAGATTTTATAGTAACTTAATTATAAGATTTATTTTAGTATTTTCAATTTTACATTTTTGTACTTTCATTGCCAGCATAACATGATATAAATTTATGGATAATAATTTCAAGACAACGTTATTGATCTTTTTTTAATATGAACGTGTATACATACATATATATATATATATATATATATATATATATATGACATTCTTTTTTATTCATAACTCATTTCTGCACGATTCTTTAGAGAATAACACACAGATACACATATAACAGACAAGATATATTCTATATTTCTATTAAACGAATATTTAAAAAAATGATAAATATTAACTAACAAAATGAATATGAATAATTTCTAGGATTAATATAATCAAAAATTTCAGAAAAACAATAGTAAAATTTAGTAAATCATTCAGTCTGATTAAATTAATCAGATATTACTGAGTTTTCTGTCATATAATTAATATATATATATATATATATATATATATATATATATATATATATATATATATATATATATATATTAGGTTGGTAGAAAAATAATTGCGGTTTATGACCTTCAGATTCGTATACATTTTTCTTATTTTGATCAAGTTTCAAGATTCAAATTCGATTTTTGATCAAGATTCAAAAATGATCAGTAATGATTTATTGAACATTTTTTTAATCAGATTTTTTTTCTAATTTGTCAGGTAAAAAAAAGAATTAATTTGTAAAAATGAATTTAGTCAATTTAGTACTGTACTATAGTATTAAATTAAACTATTTTTTGTAGGTAATAAGAGTTAGAATGTTACTTTTCCGAGAACACTTTGTGATTGAATTCATTGCGATCGTATAGAAAAAGTCTATTATCTGATTGTCAAATTTGTTTGATCATTAGTTTGCGTTTTATACCACTCTACTGTCTGTACGTGACAAAGAAATACAAAATGCTGCAATTTACTTTTTGTAGTCTAAATATGTATAAAAAATAAATACATATCGTCATCTATCAGTGTATTATGAAATAATATTTTTTATCAATAAGATCTCTCTGTCGAATTGAAATTTTCAAAAATGGTCACATAAATGTTACGAACGAAGAACGATCAGATTGTTTATCCATGTTCACTATTGTTATAAACTATTGAACGTACTCACGACATAGTTTTGGCGAACAGGAATATTATTATTGATTTGGTAGTAATTCGATGACAAGTTATTGTTCTGTTCAGGAAATCATCTATAACAAATTTGGCTATCGTAATGTCTGTGAACGGGTAGTGATGGAAATAATATACACTTGGCTCGCTATTCAGTCGAATTGATCAGTAGTTTATAGGATTAATATTTTCAAGTATATTTTAGTGGAAGTTTGTTAGAATTTAGGTCATTTTCAATTATAGTTTTGGCTCTATAACTAAATTAATTTTTTATATTCGAATCCAATTATTGTATACGACATTTTTTTCACTAAGCAAACAATTCCACAATTATTTCTCCTTCCTCCATGTCATTTGATTAGAAACATTTCAAGTGTGTGGAGAATAGTTAATTTCAAAGCAGAACTAATGATATTTTATGATAGATTTTTCTGAAATGAATATATATATATATATATACAATATATATATATATATATATACTAGAGGGCTTCGCCCGCTGCTTACATCGTCCCCTGCTTGTTTCGCTCACTAACCTCCGGGCTTGCTGCGCTCACCCATTTCTCAATTATAAGCCTGTACATGCAAACGAATGAAACAAGAAACATATTTTTTAAAACTCATATGTCTATATAATTATTATCAGTCATATAGCAACGTGATCGTTATACATGTGTGTGCGTTGTTAGTATGTCTATATAAATATGGCAGTAGATTATTTTTGCAATCTTTTAGTTTTTTGTGGTTAAATACTATTATGTATATATATATATATATATATATATATATATATACATATATTTATATATATATATACACACATATATATATATATATTTATATATATATATATATTTATATATATATATAGGCTATATAATAATCATATTAAAATAGATTGAATACTGGTAAAATAAATCCAAAATTAAATCTATTCTTGAAATTAGATTTTTTTAAGAAACCTCATTTTAAATAATTTTATGAAAGAAGTAATGTCAGCTTATATACAAGCTCTCTAATAAAAGAATTTTTATAGATTTTTTTTATTTTTGGCGTATAAAAAAGAGTTAAAATGATTGGAAGTCTGAAAAAAGGAGTGAGAAAGACTATGTTTGTTGTTATATAAATGTGTAACACGAATACATTGATTCTGAGTTATTTATTTAATGATAGAATTGTACAACTTTTCTCGTATTTCACGAATTTAATGAAATAATCTCTCCTGTTCAAACGGTTCGCTTAAAATTATGTCACGTCGTTTTTGACGCTGCGCATAAAAAATCGTATATATAAAAAAATAATAAGCAACGAAATGTGAAATGGTTTTATGCGCCACGTTCACTCGCCAGTTAAACATTATAAAATTTCCGGGCGTGCAAATCCAGGATAATTCCCGAACAATGCCTTTTTTGTTTTGTCGATTTCATCTGAATAATTGTTTTACGTCGCCCTGACTCCCGGACTGTTTGTCGCGCGCGTCTACAATGGTTGACAACGTTTCGCTGCCTAGCGACACAATCAAGCGACAGTGTCTCACCCACACAAACACACACACACATCTGAACACAAGAACACACACAGAGAAAATGCTAATTTCAATTCGTTCGTGTTTTCGTGTTGTCGATAATCGAAGCGGTATCTGAATGCTTTTTTTCCATTTCGAATATTAAATGTTATTCCACTGATTGAAATATCAAGTATAATTTAATCAAATACAACATTTTCTCTGTATCGTTTCTATTGTCTAGTGAAATTAGAATATATTTTGTATAATTTATAAAAACAGTTAAAAAAAAGACATGTTTCAAGTCAATATTAATTCAAACACATATGTATAAAAAGGAAAGAATTTCTAATCATTAGCAGACAATTCTGTCTTTGTATTTGATTGATAAACAAAACTGAAAATATGATTTTGAAAACTGTTTTAAGAGATTAGATAAGATTAAATCAGATACATTTATATAATTTTTTTACTTTAATTTACTAACCTATTTTCCTTATCTAAATTTGTCTATAATTTTCAGTTTTCACAACTTTATAAAGACTCGTGTTAAAAACGTAGTAAGAAAATGAGAAAATGATGAAATTTGACATTTGAAGATTTCAAAAAACTTTTTTTATTAAATTATTTAATTTTAAAACGAAAAAAAAACTATATAGGACACTTTCTTTCAGGAAATTTAAAATGATACTTTATTGGTGTTGATATTAATCAATAACTAATTAAGTTGAAGTCAGTAATTGATCACCAATTTTTAAGTATATTTTTTTCACAATTTCTTTCATAAACATCTCCCTAGTGTATTAAAATGGAATTATAAATATTATAAAACATTTTTTTTTAAATAGTGGAAGAGGATTGAAAATGAAATCCGATTTCATAGGCTCAAAACCGGCATTTTTTCGACAAGAGATTTGTTAGAAAGCACATAGATAAAGCGAAGTTATATAAAATAATGAGGGATATTTTGATGATTGAAATATATTCCATTTTCCATTAATATTCATTTTCTATAAAAAAGGCACTGAATTAATTTCTTCATTATATATATATATATATATATATATATATATATATATATAAATGTGATGAGATTTATTATTATTTAGATTTAAATTATTAATATTTAATTCAATTACTGTATAAACAAAATAATTTTCCAATATATTAACAATTCAATTTATGACAAGAATTCCAAAATCCCATTCCGTTTAATTTAGATGAAAACATGGATGTAACTAATATAATAGAACGAGTACTCTATTTAACTTCACCAAAAATGCTATGAGCTCTTCAGCAAAAATTATAATACAGGCAGGCTATATCATAAACTATTTACATATTAAACTATCCACTGCAAACAATGCAGTAGTTTGATGTTATGTACGTTTAAATGTGGCTGATATACACGGATATATATATATATATATATATATATATATATATATATATATATATATATATATATATATATATATGAACAGAGAGAAATATGAGGCACATATATTCCAGTGGCAATTTATAAACTTTATTAAATAACATTTAATCCTTAATTAATAACCACATACTTTAATAAAATAAAAGATTTAAAATACTATAATTAAGAATAGTAATTTAGATTAAAATAGATATGCCTCGCTCTCTCTCTCTCTCTCTCTATATATATACATATATATATATATATATATATATATATATGTGTGTGTGTAATAAAATATTTATATTATAAATGAGTAATTTATTGTAAATACTTGTATGCTGAACTGAAGAAAATATATAAGAATTGCATTATACACAAAAGAATAAAATTGCTTACAGAAAGTTAGATATACTTAGAGAGACATACAGATATAAGATGTGAATATTTCGATAAAAATTTATATTATCACAAATTAATCATTTTTCCACCCTACAAACCTTAAAAGAATCTGATTAAAAATATTGTTCAATAAATCATAACGATATTATCAATTAAATGAATAACCCATACTAAAAATATTGATTACGAGAATAGTCATGTATACATTTAATCTTGAGTATGAATATTGTTTGTAATTTATTTTAAAAATAAATTCCGTTTATTTGAATAACAATAATGTTCAGTGTAAGTAACTGGGCCAAATCCGGTCTATGGTAATATTTTCCCAGTTCACGCTTTATTAACTAAATATGTAAATACAGACCGGTATTTATATCAGAAAAAATAAATTGTTTTTCTTTTTTTTGCAGAGTTGTTTTATTTAATGACCGGGTCTGTTTTTCGTATATTTGAAAGCAAAATGGAAAATGAATATATTTTAACTATAAAACGTTTCATTAGTTTTGATATCGGTTTTTATTTTTCTTCGTTATTTAACAAAAAAATCAAATTGAAATTTACAATTAATTTATCTTAATTTATAAACAGTTCATTTAAATTTAAAAAAAATGTTATATTAGCTGTTGGCACTGAGGATAAATTCACTTTCATAAATAAAATCTCCATTTCTGTACATGAAACCATTATTCATTTGTAAGTCGTACTTGTTTATTTTCATACTTATGATTCCGTTAATGCATAATTCTATTGATCTTAGTCCTGTTTTTATTATTCGTGTAGTATTCTATTACTTTCGGTTCTTGAATCATCTTCAGTCAAATTATATCTAGTAAATGGCTCAATACGATATTGTTTCCATCATTAAAAATTTATGTTTTTTTGTATATATATATATATATATATATATTATATAATCAGATCTAATTTTTAATACAATAATTAATAATAGTTATATATTATTCATAATAAAATGTAAATAATTAATTTTATTTACTGTAAATTCGGGCGCTAATGACTACCAGTCGAAGCGCCCTAAAACTTTAATAACCAATCAACCTTTAATGTAAAACATATTTCAATTTATAAATACATTGCAAACAAATATTAATTTTAGATATATAGTAATGTCTCTCAATACAGTTCTGATACTGGTTAAATTCAATTTCACAAATGAACTGTAAATTATTGCAACAGTAATATCAAAAATAATCAGAAAGTAAGAACAAACTGTTAGAGATACGTCAAACAGTTTAAGAAATCAGAAACATCAGTCAGAGAAATCGTCAAACAGAAAAAAGAATTTATTTATGAAAGTACATTTAGTCAATATCAGAACTATATTTTAATAAAAATAATTTCAAGGATATCAAACTAATAAATTAATTATGATTCCTAGACGAATAAATCGATTAAACAGTAATTTGATTATTGATATATATATATTTCTTTTTATTTAACAAATAAATTGTTGACTATTAGTTCGTGAACTGAAAAAATGTGTCTTCGGTTATATGATATTTAAATATTTATCTCTTTTCCATATACAAGTTGAAACATGAATGCGTACATGATCTGAAAAAAAATTACACAGGTTCAAAAAACTGATTATTGAAGTTTACAATGTATTGAACCGAAGCGGTAAAAACGGAAAGAGAGAACGAGCAGGTTGAATACATTTTCATGCATGTTTCGTAAATTATCTTTCTTGCACGATTAAATTTCAGACGGCGACATAAAAACTTGACGAGCGTGCGCGTCTCCGTCCTGTTAAAAAACCGCAACGAAAGAAGGGAACCGCGTCGCGACGCGATCCGTTCCGTCCGTCCGTCCGTCTACACAACGTAATAACAGAAACTCATGCAATATTCATATCGTAGATTTATTTCATTGTTTTAACTAGTTTTATTATTCTAAATTTATTTTGGTCCCCTGCTTCCCGTGTATAATTTAAGAATAAGAAAACAAAGTGGACTCGGCATGTCATGAATGGATTACGTTGTTTCGAACGTGATTAGCATAAGGGTTTCATTCCGGAATGAAAATTGTATGGGCGACAAATGAGACGATATACGTAGACAGTGAGCGCTTAATAAAGCGACGCAAGGTGAACGACGGCTGACTGTTTTGTAAAAGTCACGCTGTCAGTTTTACAGTCTATAAGACTGGATACGTTGCGGATAGAAAAAGACGGACGTCGTTATTTAGTGCGGTGTTTAATAAATGTGTTTGAATTAAATAGAAATATACACGTTTTACGTTCATAAAAGCACTATTGTGTGTACGTTTTTTGAACATTGTTTGTTTACATTCGATTAACTTATTTACATTTTATGTTATTGTAGAAAACGTGTATTAAATTATTCGAACAACTACTCGACACTTTTTTTAAAAAAAAAAATATGATATAGATATGAAATAGTCTGGTAACTACTCGAAATTTAATTATGTTTAAATTAATGTAAATCCTCTAGAATAATATTACTGTCGTATTGTTTATTTTTATAATTGTGGTCCCTTTGTTCTTTTATCCTGTTAGTCTTGGTTCTTACAGCCATTCGTATAGATTAACTAATTATAAAATAAAATTCACTAATAGATTTATAGTGTTATATTGTATTTAATTATATTATGTATTATTTAGTTTTTCCAAATCTATGAATAAATCAAATTTATCAGATATTTCAAACAAAGTTAAATGTATATAAATACGAATTCTCTTTTAATTCTAACATTCTTGATAAATTGAATGAATGTTTGAAGTTTTAGGGCGAGTAGAAATCTATGATCATTAGCTCTTGAATATAGATAATATTTGTGCTACTCTCGATTGTGTATTTAAATTCAAATCATCCTTTATTTATTTTAGACAAATATCTTATTACCTTGAATATAAGACGAACCCGATTATAAGACGAGTCCAAGTATTTTTTTTAAAGAAATGAGGAAAAAAGCATTTTTTACGACCACGATTATGAGACAACATGCAGGTTTTCCAAAAGAAAACAATAAAATAATGTTGATTTAAGTTTAAGTAGAAACTAATATTTACAAAAATTATACAAATACATATTTAAAACTCGATAATCTGTTGTTTAAAATATCTACAGTGGCGAGCCAGTTTAAACTTCTGAAAGTCTGTAGAGAAAAAGCCTCTTCGTATATTTGGGCTAGTATGGTAAGAGTCCAATCCCCTAAAATATATATTTAATAATAAAACATGTAGCTTTATATTCTTTAACCTTATTATCTAACTTATATGGTTGGTTATTCAGGTTTTGGACAGCTAAAGTCATTAACGCTCGTTCTAACTTAGAATTATTCTTAGAATCTTAAGATACTAAATTATCATTACCAAAGAATTCATAAAAATTCTTAAGTTTACATATATACATTTACTTTCACAAATGAAGTCCTCTTTTATCTCATAAACCACGAACATTTTTATGCTAAAAATGTTCAAAAAATCATTAATGATCATCTTTAATAATTATTTATGCACACTGGCGATTACATTATATTCAAAGTGAAAACATATAAAAAAATCTATAACAGAAGATTTTCTCTTCTGTATTTATTGATCTTTTTGTTTTTATATCTTTCTTCTTTTCTGTCTTTTATATATTAGTTTCTTGAAGATGATAAAATCAGACATGCACACAAATAACAATAAAAAAATGATCAATAATGATTTACAAAAAATTTTTGATAAGAAATATCTCTAATTTGTGTGATAAAAAATTATTCATTTATGTAAGAAAGACTACAGCTTAGTGGTAAGAAAACTACCACTGATCATTTTAAGTATGATTTTTATATCTGATTTTTTTACTTCATTTTATATTTTATACAGATTTCTCATTTTTTACTTTATATTAAGAAAATATATTACTATATCAAAATTTTCTCTCAGAAAAGATTAAAAATAGTACGAACAATCGAAAGAAATACCATATGATGTAAAATATCATGTTTTTTCATTAATAAAAGAAATAATTAAATTTAAGGATATGTGATTCAATTACTTTGTTCAAGAAAGGTTAAGAAATTTATTAAAATAGTATTTTTAATAGGTTTCTTAAACAAGTCTTCTAACTCAATTGTAGAACTATAAACTGTGATTAACAAGAGAATATTTGAGACGAATAGAATATATTTATAAAATATGTTAGTAGATATTGAATTCGTTTTAGACTTGAAACGAAAATTTTGTAAAAAAATATCAAATTGAAAATCCCTCTATTTATGCACATAAAAAAATTTTCCTCTACAAACTTTTCCCAAACAATAACAATCAGATAATTAAACTCTTTCGTACTATTTAATTTCATTTTTTTCCTCTTACCGAAAGCACATTTCCTCAAACTATGTATAATAATCATAATAACCTAAAAAAGACTATTGTCCATTATATGTAATCTTTTATATGCAATACGTGAGGCCGAAAGTAATTAAGATTTTTGATTATAGTATAATGAAGCTACAGTATACGAAATAATATTGAAATACGCATATTAAAAGCGGACAAAGTGATTCGTCAGAGATAAAAGATGAAAGGGAACAGGAGGAGGAGCGCATTAAAATTTTGCTATGATCTTTTATAAAACGCTTTGAACGTTGCTGATTGGAAAGATGTACGAGTTATAAATATTCATAAATTTTATCTCCCCAATCTTCTATTTAATCTTTCATTGCAATACAAAACTGTGGGCGCCGTGTTTGTATTAGAATAAAATCAAACTTACATAACTATATATATATATATATATATATATATATATATATATATATATATATATATATATATATATATAATTATAGACAAAAATGTAAATTTATATCTGAAATAATAATGCGTATAAAACATATTGAAAAATATGTTGGCAGTAGAGTTAAAAGTTGTTTATATCTATTGAGAAATCAGAAGTGATTAAATAGGTTCAAGAACAGATAGAACTATTTGTAATATATATGATAATAAGTAATACACAGCAGGAAACTTTTGAGTGTGTATCGTAATTTTAACTTATTAAAATTTATTAGTTTTGTAATGATCTGTTACAAAAAACATGCATTTTTTTCTATCATTGTACTATTTCAAATACTACCGAAGGCTGTGTGAAATGACACGTATTTTCAAACAGAAATATATTAAAAATATAATTAATTATATTGGATTATATTTAGTTCATTTACTATGCATATCATTCATGTATTATAAAATACATTTTTGATTTATATTGTAAAAATTGTTCAATATGATTTTTCATATATTTTTTTAAAACTTATCAGTTTATTTTTTAAACTGTAAAATACAATCTGATTTTTTTCTGAAACTTTTTAAAGGTGTTTACTTATTGAAAAAAATTTAAAATCGCTCAATTTTTTTCAGGAATCTTATCATCTTGTTATTGATCAGTTGTAAGTTTATCATCAAGCTATCTGAGAATAGTTCATCAACTGAAATTAATCATGGATGATAAATATTCAAGATATCCATTAGGAAAATACATCAGTAGAATAAAAGGTAAGAAAATGGTCAATTTTTATTTTAGAATTTAGATATTTATTTATACACACTTTCTTCTAAATATTCCCAGAAATAAAAAAACAAGGGATTAATTTAGGTGCTCTAGGTATTCACAGTCGATTAGATATTGACATATTAAGAAATATTAATAATGTGTTAAATAACATAAAGATAGTTGTTCATTTTACTAAAACTAACTTAAATTTAACGTTTCTTCTTCATCGTCAACCTTTTTATTAATAAATTCTTCAGTAATAAAAT
This sequence comes from Acanthacorydalis orientalis, assembly GCA_034766995.1. Classification (NCBI taxonomy): domain Eukaryota; kingdom Metazoa; phylum Arthropoda; class Insecta; order Megaloptera; family Corydalidae; genus Acanthacorydalis; species Acanthacorydalis orientalis. The sequence continues at coordinate 7,477,181 of CM068318.1, forward strand.
TTATTTTCATTAGATATTTTATTACAATTCTGAAGACTACTCTGTTTTTTTTGACTAGTTATAATTTGTCATCATGTAAATTTATACCAGTCTTATAAAACAATGGTTCTAGAGTAGTTACTATAATTATAAAGGTATAACTCTGAATAATAAGGAAATATTAGTGCGAAACAATAATGATTAATTTTTGTGGTATTATATAGGTAAATCTAATAATACATTTTCTTAAAACTACATCTCCAATATAATTTTTTTATGATACATTTTGATTCTTAGTTAATTACTGTGATTCTCAGTTGACCAGAATGTCTTGATTTCTCAACTCATCCAGAGATAGATCTCTCAATTCGTGCTTCATTGCTGATGAATATTAAATCTGATTTAAAGTAATTTAAACCAGCTTTCATGCTTCTTTTAAACCAGTAATAAAAAAATAACTTATTTTTCGATATCAAGTGGTGGTAATGTTTACCATGTGTTTTCAATGATGTTAAAAAGGAGCTTTTCTCTATGATTTCTGTCAATATTTAGTCATTTAGTTTTTATGTTAGTGACCGAAAGGATCGTTTTAGATTTAAATTAATTACTTCAGCATTTTTTTCAATTTTTTCACCTCTATTTTTTCTTCTACAATTTTTTTTAAAAATTACTGATATAATATTGTGAAAATTTTACATTGTACAAATAATATTTGAATTATTAGGCTTTGATATTTTCTAAAACATGTCTCAGATTAATGACTAATTATTACATGTCGAAATCGTCAAATATCGTTTAATAGTAATAGTACTTTAATGCATAGAATACTCAGTTTTTAATTTCAATATAAAATTTAAATATAAAAATTATAAAAGTATATTTTCATAAAAAATAATATGATGAAAAAAAATCATAATACAAGTATAGTATGACTACTGTTTAGGAAAATATGTTAATTATAAATTATAAACAAACAATATCAAAATATCTCCTCTTAAATATGGGTTATGTTTTATTCCAGTCACGATCTAATAATATATTAGAATATCAACGCATCTCATAACCATCTAGTCGCATTAATGAATCATCGGGTTAAATTATCTTAACTTTACGAATCTATAATATCCATGTATCATACAGTTTCCGTACTATAACATTATTTTACCTTCTAGTAGCAGACTTTACGTTACCGTACCCTTGTATTATCCTAACATTGCGCTAACGTGGTTACTTTACCGCGTCATTTCGTTACCGCACCGTTCTGTTATCATAACATTAAGTTTCCATGCCATTGCTTACTGCATTGCTTTACTAAATTGCGTTATCATATCGTGAAACCGGGTGATTCAATCACGATATGTCACTTTTAGGGCCTAGTTAATCGATTGCATAGTGGTTAAAGAAAGTTTAATATGGTGTTTATTTATAAAATATCTTTTAAATATAAAAAATTATAATTTGTTGTCTTATAAATGAGATTATGTTTGTAAAACATTTAGAATTACAAGTTAAAGGAAAATACACAGAAGTTAATAAATAAAACAGTTCATTGTTTAAAAAACCGAAGATAAAAGTTCATAATAATGGTTAAAGTAATTGAAATAATTTGGTATAAAGAGAAAGACTCGTTTTTTCATATAAAGATATTCAATTTGCTAATCAGACTGTTATAATATAGCTTTGGTACTGTGGCTGAATTTACTTTCACTATTTAATCTTTTCCTCACTCCACAAACCACCAAACAGTTTTTAATCAAAAATATTCAATAATTATTCATCATTTCTGAATATTGCTGAGATATAGAAAAATTCGACAAAAAATTTTTTTTTCTACTTTAATGATCTGAGGATCATAGCATTGTTATTAAAATCAATTACATATTCTACAAATCTCAGAAATCAAAATTTTAAACCTTGAAAAACTAATTGACTCAAAAATGGTCAATTGATTATTTACCATTTTTGATTGTTTCATATGATTGTTGCTAATTGAGATGGAGATAACATCCTATAAAAAAATCAACTAAGGTACAGAAAAATGTACTACTTTTCTGTATCTTACAGCTTTGAAAATGAAAAAAAAAAGTGATAATCAATAATGAACGCAGTATTTAATTAAAAAATTAAGATGAAAGACGATTAAATAATTAGAAACTTTTCCAGCATATGTAAAAGTGTATATAAATACATTTAAAAGAGACAAGAAAATCTCTAATCAATTCTTAATAAAAATATATGTACTGTGATTCAATTTAGGCTTCCATATAAGGTATTAAAAAGAAAAATGTTATCCCTCATTTAGTATTTTAGTTCAATTGTATTTTAGTATTGAATTGAATTAAAATACTAAATAAAAAATAACATGGCTTTCCTTAATCCCTGCGACTGTTTTTAATACTTCAATGTGGAAGCCTGAATTGAATCATCTTATAGATATATGTCTTCCATTTGTCATGAAACATATATAAATATTTCTTACAAGAATTATTCACAAACGTGAATAAATATTTCAAATTCTGTTTTCAGTTCATCCCATTATATTGTTGATATATATAAAATACAAGCAGGACTAATTAAAAGTATCGCGCCGATGAGTGTATCTAAGAGCGAGCCAATATTATATCAGTAATAAAACTGAAACGACAATAATCGTTCATACAACATACAGCAATAAGAAGACAAATATATATTACGAGAGAAAAATAACTGTTATCGATTCGCCGTAAGCGATCCAACGTCTTAGGACGCCGTCGTAGAACTCAATACAGTTTTCTTATTGACTATCGTTGCGTTCAATCTAGTCGGAACGTTTTCCGTCAAAGACAAACCAATTAATTTTAACACCACACAGTCGTATCTTCGCAATTTATGTATTTCCCTTTCAATATTACCAGCGGGATTAATAATACTTTATGTGTACTGTGGCGGCGCTTTAACTTGTTTACCATCGTGTATGTTCTTTGCACGATGACCGAGCGTCGTACGTATGTACATCCGTTCCGTCCGTTCGTCTGTAACATCGAAACTCGCTATGTTATTTACCCAAAGGCCAACTTCAGTTAGCTCCGTGCGCACGTTTTATTTGAACCGTCGATATTAAACAACGGGGTACGCATTATTTTGTGTACATTTCGTTGAACTATAAAACATTATAGAGATAATTTATGCAAAACGATCGTAAAACAAAAGGTTACTCCTATTTGATTTATTTAATATTAACTTTTTGCGATATATCTATATATCTATATCTACATATATATATATATATATATATATATATATATATATATATATACAGCATGCGTATTTTTTATTCTCACAATCGATGATTATACTAAAAATATACTTTTTTGTCTTATAAATAAATACGAATTGTGGTAATTTTAAACTTTATCTCTTTTTTAATTATATTATATCCTTGTATAAAAAAAGAGATTTTAATTTATATATTAAAATACACGTTTGCGTTTTACAACTTGTTTTATAAAACGCCAGATTAAAATTATTGGCAATATTTTTTTTATTTTAATCAATGATTTGGAAAAGAATGAATCTTTCGATTTAAACTTTTGTAAATTTCTCTAAGACCTGTAATTAGATCTTGATACTGTTTATTATTTAACTAACCTGGAAAAGTAAAAGAGTGCTTGAAATAAACCAGTTTTCGTGATCATCTTGAAATTAGTTTTCAATTAAACTTTTTCTTTACTGAATTAATTAAATTTTACCACAGTGGGATAATGTATTATTATTTCGAAAAAGAATTAATTTTGAAAACAAAAATGAGAGATTTTTTTTAAATGTTAAACAAAACAATATGCAATGACGTATGTGTTCTTCTGAAGGTTGCTAGTCCGCTATTTTATTACAACCGTCGGGATATGAGAAACATTTTTTCTTGTTCAAAACAATAAATCAACAATCTTCTTTACAATACACGAGAACAAAACATGTCTACACATGTCAGAAACTAAATCCAACTGAATCTAATTTACTTATTAAAAAAGATTGACAACATATGAGTACTTCTAATATATATATATAAAATAGTGATGTCAACGAATAATTACATTGAAAATAAAACTAATTATTAATATTACAATATTTTTATTTAAAAAAATTCAGGGGGTTCACACCCTCGCTTGCTTTGCTCGCTCTCGTTAAGTGTTGACAATTTTTAAATGACAAATAAAAAATGAAATAAAGATAATGTGTAATGAAATTTGTTCGATATACGTAATTGATTTTTCTTCTATACACTGAAACTTGATATCCTGCCTAGAGGTATATCTGGAAAGACCAACAGATAACTTGTAGAATACAGCAGGGGTAGCGACGTTGCGAGGAAGTGGCTGACACGGAAAAATATTATTTTTTTATGGAAACTTTATGATGGAATAATTTTTATATATAGAAAAATATATTAATTCAAATTGGTTATAGAACATCAAACTGAAACTAATCCCCTTAAGAGTTAATAGAAGTTCTTAGTATTTCTTATATATATATATATATATATATATATATATATATATATTTATATATGTATATATATTTATATATGTATATATATATACATATACATTTTTCGTCACTTTGTCCTGTGAACAAACTGAGAAGTATCTATTTTGACCAGAAATGTTTGCTGTGTCAACTCATAAATTTCAAGTTTAATTCATTAAGTTTCATTCTTAGATATTTTTTGTTTAAATATATTATCTTGTAAAAAGACATAAGCAGTTCTTTCTTTTTATATTTCTCTTTATTTTCCCATAATTTTGACGGCCTATATACTAGTCTTGTAATAGTAACTGTTAGGAGTATGATTAAATCGATTTTAAACATGATTTTTTCACTTTTCTACAAACCGTACAATTGATTTTTCATTAAAAATTTTCAACAATTGATTACTAATACGGATAAAGAGATGTGATATACATAAATAACACTAAACTAAAATATTAAATATAAACTATTTCAGTATTTCAAATACTTCGAACAACACGATATATCAAAAATTCAAATCTTTATTATGAATTCATTATCTTGAAGGACAACATATGAATGACGTTCATAAATATAAATCCTACATCTATCTGACACTCCAATAGTGACGAGATCTGAATAGATAAGCACATACTTTTACATATATGTACATTAACATGTGTGTGTACTCTTGTAATATGTACACACACACATATATATATATATATATATATATATATATATATATATATGTATATAAACATGGGTATGTTTCAGTGTAACCGTTCAGCCCTACATAAAAGCACGCCCATTGACACGTTCGACTGAAAAATATCGTTACGTCTTTTTTTCTGTTGTACTCACAATCGAGGAATTCGAACGATACAGAACGAGATCTGTTCTGTTTACCGACATCAACGATATAATACAACTGTTTCGGTAAAACGTAATTAATTACGACACTAATCACCGTGTCTGTTTTCTATTAAATTCCGCTTCTTTGTTCACAGTTTATTAGAATATTCCAGATGTTTAAACGATGGTTATATATAATGTTTGCTGAAGAAGTTTCTTTCATATAGAGACGGCTGACGTTACGTTGAGAAAAAAGACGATTATGCTAAAGTGTGTGCTGTTGTTTTTTTCCTCTGTTAATTACGGCGCACGTTCTTCAGTGTTGCATTTCAAAGACGGTTTTTGTTTAATATTCACTTTCATGATTTTTCCTTATTTTTTTTCTGGGAAAACTTCTTTGAATATAATTACACTAAGGTTTAATTTCTCGAACGTTCAATATGATACCTGTTTTGTATTATGTATAAAATAGATTAATGTTGTTAATTAAGAAAACATTTTTTTCTCTCACTCTGTTGTTCGATAGATTGTTGTTTGGGATATTTGAGATATTAAAATAGTTCATATTTAATTTTTGATTTTAGTTTCGTGTCATTTTTGTACATCACATATATTTAGTCGAATCAATAATCAATTATAAAACAATTTTGATTAGAAAGAAATTATTAAGCTTCTGAAAGAGTGAATAACTAATTTTTGAAATAAATTTAATTGTAGTGTCATAAACTGTTATTGTTAGATATTTAGATTTAGTATTTACTCTTAAAAAAAATTAGATTTAGTTTGATGATCTGAAAAGGATTTGATTCTTTATTTTTTTTAAAAACATTATCATCAAAATTCGCATTAGTAAAAAATGATTAATAATCATTTATTTAACATTTTAGATACAAATTTTTTTTCAAGATTTGTGATGCTAGAGAAAGTTTCCTTGTATAAGTAAATTCAGTCACAGAAACCAAAATCTTGTAAAATCAAACTTTTTGTTATATAAATTTGTATTCTAGTAACATATTTTTCTATAAAGAAGTATAAATTTATGAAAACATTGTTGTTAAACAGTTAAGACACTCACACATGATTAATATAAAAGAGATGATTTAATAGTTTTTCACAGAAGTTTAATTATTAAAGAGTTTGAGATATTGGATTGAAATGTCAGAACAATAACGTTTAAAATAAATTCTTTCAAAATATTCACATATCATTTTCTTTATACCTAGTATTTCAGTCATACTGAAGACATTTAAACAAATGATTTCGAAGATCGATAATAAATAAGATAGGAAAAATACGACTAATTATATTGTCTAGAAATAAATCAAACTACTGCAATTTTGATTAATAATGTATTCTACATTTTTAACATTTCAATTCTATTGCTGAGTGTATGCTTGAATTTATCATACGACTTTATGAGAAATACTGATTAAATATAATTTATTTATAAATAAATAAATAAGGAATTATATCAAAAAGTACCGAATTTTTTATCCTCGTGCATAATAGTTTTTAAAATGTATATATATTAAAATTTGATATCAATATTTGCAGTCGTTGAGAAAAATATATTAAAAATTATATTCTTCTTTATTCAAGTGTGACAAATTAAAGTTTATATCTTATATAAACATATATATATATATATATATATATATATATATATATATATATATATATATATATATAATCTACACGTATGTATATGTACACTCTGGATAATAATTTTTATACTCCGACTTGTCATTTTATCGCACGAGACATACTGTCAGAAATGCCATTTCGTCGCGCTTAATTTAACAAGAACGCTTCTCGCCACGTACGGGAACGTCAAGTGTGTACGGTTCTTGTCAAGCCTGTTCGATTTGAACATCAGTTATTTCACTAAAAAGTGCTGGCGCGTCGATAAAAGCGAATGTACACTTCAATCCGTCCGCCGTTTGCACGCGCGCCGCCGATCTTTTCCATCAACTTGTTGAGTAAGCATGCCCAATCAATCATGTCCACGCGAACGCTCCCGTACGTAACGGGACGTACGTAATACGTCGAACAAAACGTCATTTGTATCAAATCACACTTACGTACAAGTTAGGGAATACTAGGGAGCACTATCGTGGCCCTGGAACGATAATTCGAACGGCGTCGATTCATTATTACGGTCGTACGCCTCGGTTGAGTAACAAGATGTCGTCAACGATTGACAAGTATTTACATATATATTTATTGGATACTTTCCCTCATGTATCATTCAATGTAATATTGGGTGTGAACTAAATGAATAATAAATCGTACTGTGAAATAAACGAGTAGTAAACAGGATATTTCATAAGAATAACATGGTATCATTAATAGAAAACACATTAATCTGAAGAAAAAGACAAGAATATTTAACGTAAAAATTATCTGAATAATAATTATGAATGTAAGAAAAATATAAATAAAATCACAAAACCAGTTGTAGTGATTCCAATAAAAAAATACGTTTAATTTTCGTGAATCCATATATTTTATTTTGATAAAGAAAGTGATAGGTTTAATATACAGAAATGGAGTTTATTCCAAAAAGATATCTCCCAAAAAAACTGGACGTTTTTGTCCCAAAGAAAAAGTGAAGGTTTTTACCTATCTGACTTTTATATTTTGTTAAACTCAATTTTTAATTCTGTTAATTTCTGTTATTTGTTAGGGAGGAGTTAGGTTTAGCTAACGGAAGGCGAAGCCTCCTCAGGGGTTTGCGAGCATAGCGAGCAGGATACGGATCCCCCTTGTATATAATCTAACCTTAGTAAAGATACATTTTTTCATAAAAATATTTAATACTAATGAAATCCGGATTCAAGGAGGGATAGTTGGTAGAATCACTATTTTAAATGCTTTTTGGAACAAATAAAATACAAATTAGATCATATTTTTATTTAATAATATAAAAAGTTTCTAAAAAAAATTAATATATTAATTCTCTTTTGATCCCATTCTAAAAAACTACAGTTTTTTCACAAATAACAGAAATGAACACAATATAAGTATATATTTCTTAATTAACTCCTATCTCAAGCTCGTAGGCTAGATGTACCAGTTTATATATATATATCATAAGTTGATTGTGTTTTACAATATTTCTGATTAAAAACCATGACAGAATTAAATTAAAGAGCAGCAGAAGGGACTAGAAAAAAGTAGAGGTAACGTTTTTATATTGAGACTAATACAATTAAATCAGTGGTAGAGTAATATTTTTTACCTTAATTAATCCTGTTTTCAGTTTGTGTAAAAACAATTTTATAAAAATATTTTTAGTTTGCTTTTGCTGCAAAAATTATGCTAGTTAAATTTAAATTATATTTTGTTTCTTATATAAAAGTAATAATTGAACAGTACCCCATTTTATAATTTTAAAATCATTACTAAAATTACACATTTTATTTAAAATCAGATTTGAATATTTTATTTTGTGTACTGAAAAGTGTAAATATTTAAAAATTATAAATTAATAAATATAACAGTATCTGTTTTTATTTTCATGCTAAATGATTACTAATTATTTTATATAATATTACTCACTGTACTATATACAAATATTTCATGTATTAACATGTAACATTTCGTTAAACTTAAAGAAAACGCTTCTATTAATCTTGTTGAACGTTCACGACGATCAAATAAAGTCACAAGCTTATTCATTTGGAAACAGTAAGGGGACATTGTCAGATATTTTGAGTAGGTAGGATAGAAAGGGGATACGTAATATCTGGAATGGGAATCGTAACATTCAGTCTTATTGAATTAGTAATTCACTCATAAACAGAACGAATTGAGTAAGTTTCAAATAAGACTTGCTCTAATTGATGGTTAACAGACATTCAGCTGCTTGACTTCAGTATAATCGTAAATTTACTAAAACGAATGAACAATATACCGGATGAATGGAATGCTAAAAGTATTTAAACGTACATTTTACCAAAATTTTATTTAGAATTAAAATCTTGTTCGCAAATTGTACGGGAAATATACAATATGTATTTTGTAACTCATACTTTTACTTTTTATTTCCTATCTGATGTATCTTAAAATAAATTCACTTATTCTATTTATCTATTTGATTTTTTGATTCAGTAAACATGTATTGTTTTGAATTTAAAAGTATATATCATCCTATTAATTATTTATCTATTCACTATTCTTTTAAATATTTATACACAAATATTTTAAGTTAGATTCTTATGTTTGAACACACGGAAATTGTGTAAAAATAAAAATATTTTATAAAATGTTTAAAAAATATAATTTTACTTTAAATTCAGATTCTTATCTCAATTTCTACAAAGACAATTACATTGACATATTTATCTATATAAATTTCATTTGTTTATTTAAAAAATATATTTTTATACAAATATTCATGTGATAATTAATATACTAAACAGCAGTTAAGCAATGGATTTAGAAACGAGACAAAATTTAATTAAAGACTGTTATTAATTTCATTTGTAATATTATTTAATTTAGTATATACATATATATATATATATATATATGTGTGTGTGTGTATGTATATAATCATAAAAAATAATTACTGTGTATACGAAACGATGATGTCTACAGTAATAAATAAATCTATTGTTGTCTTTAAATTAATGTCTTATTATTAAATTAGTTACCGAATTGAAAAGAAATAATTAAGCCTCTCTATAAAAAAAAACAATAATTTTAATAAACCTTTACAAATTAAATTTGTAACTAGTAAGTGTAGAAAAAATATAAAACTATTTATTCCCAGCATCTACTATTCTAATCATATTCCAGCCCCTTTAACTTTCCATATGTGTATAACACATTAGCTCGACCCCATCTCAACTAACGCTGTAGGGGATCTACCACTCCAACACTGAATTATAATGTGGAAGAATGTTTGTTCTAAGAGGTTATATATTTTTGTAACAGCATGAATATTATTGTTTGATATGATTCTGAGACATTTCTTTTTGGAATTGTAGATATTGTGTTTTGAAAAATGTTGTTAAGGACGTTTTGTGAATAAAAGTAATTTGATTCGAATAAAGAATTATATAAAATCGGAAGGACATAAAAGTATTACAAGTTATTTCTTAAATTAAAAATAAAATTTATTTTTAAACAAATTGGAAAAAATATGTAAATTTTAGTATACCGTTATATCTTTAATGAAACATGGAAACTTATGTCTCTTCGGAAAAAATACATAAGCATTCTTCAAAAACTCTAAATGTTATTTTTAGTAAGATTTTAAATATTGTTCGTACAACTATGACACTTACCAGGATTGAAAATATTAGACGTGTATGAAAATACAGATGAAAAACTTACCTATAAAAAAGAGAAAATATTATTAAAAATATATAAATATCAGTATGTATAAACAAATATATATATATGTTCACAAAATTATAATTATATTACATCTCAATATTTACTATATTTTATCAGTTTACTAAATATGAGACAAAATGAAACATAATAACCGAAATATCAGTTACCATAATTAAAAATAATATAAAAATAGAATTCTAAGGAAAAAATATTTGTTTTTTTTTATTCTTCAGTGAAATAAATTACGTTCTCATCTCAACCGAAACGCACAATTTATGAACATTTTAATTTATTATAAATTAATTCTGATGATAAAAATTTAAGTTTCTAAAACAAATAGCTGATTCACAGTTATAACTTTTGACACTGTGGCTAAATTTATAATTTTATAAGTGAATTTTCACTCCTCCATAAACTTCTGAACATTTATTTAATCAAAAATTACTCAATAAATTATTATTAGTTATTTTTTCTGTTAATATTCTAAAGATATCATCATCTAAATGTTAAGACACATAAAAAATACCACATACGAATATCAGCAACTATTGAATATTTTTAATATGAAATCTTTTGTGCGGTTTATGTGACAATACTCCACTATGAAAAATAACTTCGAAATCATTTTTTTTTATAATTTTTAAAGTTCTATTTATAATATTTTCATAAAAGAACGTTAATCTACCAGGATAATGTTCTAAATGATATCAATTAAAAATATATTAATTAAGCTTTTATTCTCATTTCAAAAATAAAACTTTCCCATTGTGTTTTACATATTAAATATTTATATTTTATTGCATATTAACAAAAAATTATATAATTCTAATAATCAAATGTCAATAAAATCAATAACTGATTATATACAAATTTAGAACTAATTAAAATTGCATCTAAAAATTAAGGCACATACTCATGAAAGGTAGATTTATAAAACTGTTTTTATTACAACAACTTTCACAAAAGGTGTATCTTAGGTTCGTAAAGAATACAAAATAGATCAAAATGTATAAAATACATAAACACTTTTTGAACATTCACTAAAGAAATATTCAATGATTTATTTCTAATAGTGAAAATTATTAGTTTTTACAGGAATTTATATAAAAATTATTATATAATATAGATATTAATTAAATAAATTATACGTTTTAAATAAATTTGTAATAAATGTTCAAAATATTCTTCTCTGTTTCGAATAAAGTTACAATTTGACACTGTATATTACCTGTATGTAATTAAGTGACGAATTTTCATAATTATACATATATATATATATATATATATATATATATATATATATATATATATATATGTAGATAGATATAGTATTTTTAAGTTTTTGAGGAGAATAATCCGCTTATTACACATGCTGTAAAGCAACTCAACAGCATGAAAGCAGATACGTTGTTATTTGGACCAACGACGTCTTACCATTCCTCGTTGTGTTTATCCAGCTTTGTAAGCTGAAACCGTGTCGACTTGTATTTGCAAGCATGTATAATAAGTGGGTAATATTTTTAAAACAATTTAATATGCATATGAGATTTATTTGTGTACGTGACAGAAACTAATTCGATTTTTTGGTAGTCTTTAAATAGGTAACATAAATAAATAATATTATTAAGAGAATCATTATGACAACACATTGAAATAGTTTTTTTTTCAGAAATTACATGTCATTATCAATCAGTTTCAAATATAATATGTACACACGTTAGATGAATCAGAACCACACACAAAAATTCGCGAGCTTACACAGAAGTTAGGCGTTAGTTATCCAACAAATCTGGACCACTTAAAACCATTTAAATTAAAAAAATGGATAAGAATTTTATGGTCATAAACTACAATTATTTTTCTACCACCCTAATAGTATAGGCATGTGAGGAGAGCTAAATTAGATAGTCTGTCAGTATATATGTTTGTATACTTGAAGAGAAGTGAAAGAAGAAAAGATCTAAGAATTTAAATAAAACAGACCAGTTTGAAATCAGTAAACATTATCAGTAAAAGATAAAACAATAGTAAGTGATAATTGATGAAACTATCTATAAACGTTGAAAAATACTTTATTAATTAACATATTTCTTAATTTAACAATAAGATATTTTGTAATAATAAGAAATTTTCGATCAAGCTGTAAAATAATTTATTTTAAAATGACTAAATTTTCTTAATGAAGACATTAAATAAAATTGACTATTTTGAAATGAAATTTATATGAAATATAAATAAATGTTAATGAACGTTTTAATTGTTGTATCTATCAGATAGAACAATCACATTTTAATTGATAATTATAACTGAGAAAGGCTTTATATATATATATATATATATATATATATATATATATATATATATATATAAATTGTTATTAAATATAAAAAGTTTAAACTGTGTCAGTTTTTAGAACGTCTTAAATGTTGTTTACTATTAAAATATTTACACTAGAGAAGTATTTTACTTATGGATAACAAATTACAAACCTGCGTGCTAAAAAACATTATTTCAGAAAAATAATTACGATGTATGCAAATATGTTCATATAAATAATTAAACAATTTCTCTTTCGAAATTTCGTATTAAAATTTGAATAATTTCAAAAGTTAAGACAGCTTTTTCTCACATAGCTTACACACAGCACTTCGAGGAGAGGTGTTTGAAAAACGTAGGAATTATAATTGTTGACATTCTATGTGTAAGCATAATTACTTACATACATATTTATGAATGTACGCATTTTATTAAGTATTAATGAGTTATGCGTATCTTATGTTCAACATATGTTAATACTACATTTTTCTCTCAGTTAATTGACTTACAAACAAGCAATTAAAAAATATATACATGTCGATTAACGAGGAAACGAGCGACGAATTATTTTCTATTAAGAACCACCTACACGTAAATCGTTTTCGTGACGAGTATATCTATTAGTCTTTTAAGGTTAGTTAATATAAAGCTGACGTTATCTCGTAAATAATATTTACATTTATATAAATGGTAATCCGATACATGAAAGTGTATACTGTATGTAAATAAATATATATATTGAGTCGTCACAAATCGTTCGTTACGAAATAATTAAGACATCTGTACGACAATAAATGTATAAACTTGTTTTTATTGTTTATCTTTTTTCGGTCATCCATTAGTACAAACAAACATTCGTTACGCGGTCGCATTACGTTATAAATTATAATTAATTTATTATTTATACGGGAATAATAAACCTCGACGTGGATAAGCATTTAATGATATTTAAATGATATTCTCGAAATGAAATTTTAATAGTATAATTTATTACTTTATACGTACATTGAACGCGCATGTGTTAAATATACTAGGGATACGTGAATAAAATACCAAGTAATTTTTCATTGATAGAAATCATAATAGAACCTACATTACATTTCTAGATACATACATACATACATATATATATATATATATATATATACACTTATGTATATATATATATATATATATATAAATGTATATATATATATAGAGAGAGAGAGAGAGAGGGAGAGAGAGAGATTTAATTTAGGCTTTCACACGAAAGTATTAAAAACACACAAAAATTGAAAAAAACATGTTATCCCCCATTGAGTATTTTAGTACAATTGTATTTTACTATAGAATTGAACTAAAATACTAAATAAAAAATAACATGACTGTTCTTAACCGCTGTGACACCTTTTAATACTTCCATGTAGAAACCTAAATTGTATCACTCTATGTAATGGTTTCCGTTCAATTTTGGAATTATTTTTTATTTACTGTTTATAGTTTCCTCCTAAAGATAATTAACGGAATTTAAAAATATACTGTTTGTGTGCTTTTTTTCTCCGAATTATACAGTTGTTTAATATTTATATTACCATGTTTAATATTTTTTTCAAATTATAAAAAATCGTAAAGGAATGTGAATGGTTTTTTATACTATAGTAAAGAAAAGATTTAAGACACTTACTAAAACATAAATGTGTATTTTCAGGTCCAAATAGATATTTATTTTACTATTAGAACATTCTAAAAATCTCTATATGGAGGATATAATTGCTTTTTTTTACCTATAATATATTTCATGTATTGTTGTCCTAGTAGTCTTCGTCCTTTAGGACCAATTTAGTTTATGTCGCCACTATCTTCAAATAATTAATTTTTTGTCATCTAAAAATAGTTTCTGTACGAATGTTTTCTTCAGTTAGATTTATTTAATTCCTATCTACATTTATTTGAAAATAACGCAAGTAGTTATTTCAAGATAGTAACGATAGAAACTCAATCCATCCACAATGATAAAGACAACCAGCGCAATCTATAAATAGGTATATTTTGATATACTTAAATACAATAATTTATGAAAGAGTTATTGTTGAAAAAAATGTATTTTAAAATCTTTAGAAAATTATATATTTATATATATATATAATTGAAATTTGAAGAATGAAATAAAAGTGTTATCATTTAGAAAGTATCATTGATAATAGAGTAAATATTTAGAACCGCAATTATAGATAATTTTAGTCGATGATATCAACTCGTTCTATTTTTTAAGTGCTGTAATTTTTTTCAATTAAATTTGTTCCTGTTAATAAGTCTTTATCTTGTTTTCAAATGACCATGACTCTTTTTGCTGAATAAGACTTGTTTAAAATTCGGAAAGATTCTTTTTTTTTCTTATAAATTTATAAACATATTATGTACATATTTAGATATTCATTCGTAATCTATTATGTAGATAAAAATATAATATAGCCAGAGATTTATATGATATGAACTTTTTTTAATAATAAATTCAAGAATCAATATTTGAAATAAATTATAAACGTGTTACATACAAAAAAAATATTTTAATCGATTCTTAAATCTGTCTACTATCGATTGTTACTCGAGATCCGTATGAAAGAATAAACGAAATAAACGAGCATTTTCTGACTTGGATTTATTGACTGATTCATTGATTAAATGATTATGATATTTAAATGAACCGTTAGAATTACTGGGAAGAATGTCGGTATTTTCGTACAATAATTTCTTTATTTATTGTTCAGATTTTCGTTGTTGATTAATCAGAAATAAATGTCCACGAAAAGCGACACAGTTTGGATAATAAATTATACTTAATGATTCATATATTTTATAAGATTAACAATAAAGATCAAAAATGTGTAAATCTACTTATGCACACATAATCACAAACATTTATATATATATATATATATATATATATATATATATACGTATATATATATATGTAGAATTTTTCTTTCATCATCGTTCAAAATTGAATATTTCTATATTTATATCATACAATAAATTATATTCCATACATATTATTAATCATTACTAATTCAATTAGACTGAATTTTTTAGTTCAATTATTATTATAATTCATAGTTACTTTTTTATAACTTTAATCTATATCTTTATATACATATATATATATATATATATATATATATATATCGTTTAAAAATTAATATTTCTTATTAATTTTTATGTCATAAAATATATTTAAGTTTCATTCAATTTCATTAAATAATTAACGAAGATAGACATTTTCTTATATATTTAAGAAATTTCTTAATAAAATGACATCAGAATTGGAATATTTAGTACTATTATCAAGTTTAAAATAGGAAATATTTGAAGAATGTTCAACAACAGAGAGGTGTATAATTAATAATATTTTTTTCTTATGAATATTTAATTTTTTATTTCATTAACGTTTGTGGTTTATTTCGAGTCAATACGCCCATTTTTTGATTGTCTTTTTACATCTATTTTTCCGTCATTATTCCAGCTCGGTTCCCTTTTAAAAGTCTCCGTGACAGTGTAGTAAACACAGTTTACCGTTAATATTTTCTATGAAAATTACTATTTATGAAGGAAAAGAAAGATTTTTAATTAATTGTACATCAGAGTTAGTATTTACACTCCGATTAGTATTAATAGGACGTGTTACAAGAAAATAAAGAAATATAATTAAAAAAATCACTCTACTTCCTTACGGTAACTACTATTCTATTCCCAAATGTTCGATAATCAGTAAACTGATATTCATGCGCACCAGGATGCGTACCAGGATTGAGGTTGGTTTTCAAATAAAAGAGAGAACTAAAGTAATATTCGCGATTTCTATCGTAATTTTCTAAAACTCATTGGTGATTGTACTGAATAATAGAGAATAACAAGGAATACCAGTGTTATGAGAGTAACAGAAAGAAGGATATTTGCAAATGAGAAAGAGTTTACACACCAGAACGGTAGAGTCGAAGTACTATATACTTAGATGCTTGTTTTAGCTGAAGCTCATCTATTCTCTTTCTTTCCTTCTCTCTTTATATAATATATATATATATATATCTTGAAAAACTGTGGAAAAGAGAGGCACTGAATCGAACAAAATGGAAAATCATGGAAGAGGCCTTTATCCAGCAGTGGATTAACAGGGGCTGAAGATGATGATATATATATATATATATATATATATATATATATATATATATATTAAGTCTGTTATAGATATTTAATTCTGAAATTTTGAATATAAAAATATTTAAAACTCTTTCGGGCTATTACAGAAACTATTATAGGCATATAATTTTAATTGAAAATGGAAAAATACTGCAAAGAGAAAATAAAATATAATTTATGATGTTATTGAAAAAGTGGGTAGGTTTAACAGGTAATGGGAGTGGTTTAATACTGACTATATAATAAAAATTCATCCTGAGGCTACAAAGCTATTAAGTCGAATTTAATCTAACCTTGGATACTGTCAAAAATTCAAATTTATTCGAAATGAACGGAAAAAATTAATCCATACAATGATGTTTATTTTTTTTATCAAATATTTAATGTTTTTATTAAGTGAATTTGTTTTATAAAATTAGATGGTTGAAATAATGTCAATATTATTGTCTGTCAGTATTAAAGTAAACAAAATATAATAAATTCATATTTTGTTCAAAAAATAAAATTGATATTAAAAAATCTATTTTCAGTTTAAATTCTTTTAAGAATTATATAAAATAAAATATTTTCATACTGTTACACACAGAATCTATACAAATAATTTAAACCCTTCTTAAGATACAGTGAAGATCTATAAATAAATCTATGGATTGAATATGTTAAATAAATCACGAATTGCTAAATCATCTAATAAATGATGAAAAGTTACTTCAAAATGCGACAAAACGTTATAACATCATCAATAAAAAATAAGACGAATGGATTTCTTATTAGCTACCTTGCGAAAAATCATAAATATTTACTTTTTAAATACAATAGTTTTCAAAAAAATAGATATTAAATTTTGATTTCAATCTTGATAGGCTTTTGTGTAACTAGTGCTTTAAACAGGATGATTCAACTTGGGCATCTACACGAAAATATTAAAAATAACATGTTATCCCTCATTTAGTATTTTAATTTAATTGTATTCTAGCATTGAATTGAACTAAAATACTAAATAAAAAATAAAATGACTTTTCTTAACCTCAGTGCCCTCGTTTAATACTACGATGTGGAAGCCTAAATTGAATCACCTATATATATATATATATGTATTACAATTTATTTTACATAATAACATACATATTAGTGTAACATATATTTAATAAAAAAACAGTATTAGCATTGTGTTACGGTAGCTACTTTAGACATTTATTTTGATTGCAAGGGAAGATATATGAAAAAAACACTTTAAATTTTATTTCAATGTGCTTGTATACAATAACATGAATGATGTATAAATTGAAAAAAATACAAAAATTACCACGAAACAATGTCATTCAAATGACATTAATTGTCTGAGCAATTGACGTAATTCTTTTGAATAAAAAAAATCACTTTACAAAAAACTTTTGAAGCAATCAGTGTCAGTTCCGTCCATTCACAAAACGAAAGCGGTACACAAAAAAAAGAAACGAAAGAACTGACAAAAATTTATGCCCAGTTGACCGACCGATTCAAGGTTTACAAGTAACTAGAAGGCTGTTCGAAAAAGAATAAAACGGAATATAAAAAAGGAAGAACGTAACGAAAAAGATTGTAACACTGGCGGCTGTGCGTATCGTTGAAATTGTTATTTCTTCATGACATGGTAGGGATACCGCCACGCGACATAAAGGAGGAGTGAAGAGATCGCGTGTGTCTTTGTTGAACAAGTCGATCTCGCCGCGGGCATTCTCTCACGATTGAAGAAGGTAAACTAACCACTCGTCCGCTCGGTGTGGACACGGGGTCCACACAGGTATGTTTCAAGAATGCCGTATATATTGTTCTGATTATATTTATCAATCCTTCAATTAACGAAATAACCAGACGATCATAAAACACGTCGCACTAAACTTATAATTAAAATATAATGACTTAATCAATTTAATACACAATTTGTTTGTAAACATGATTAAAATATGCTCTTAACATTTAGATAAGACAGTGATTATAGTAGATGTTTATTCATAAGTTTATTAAAATTCAATATTACAACAGAAGAGATACACACCCACTTATATATATATATAAATACTACTACTCTATAATAATAATACCAACATTAACGATCTTAAAAAAACGATACAGTTATGTTATATTCTTCACATACGAAGGAAATTTATAATGTATCAGATTAAACTACAGAAATTGAATGTAGAGATAATGATTTATTTTTTATTGTATTTCAGAATATTACAAAAAATATTTGAGTTATATCGTACAAATTATATTTAAAAATAGTCATATATGGAATTTAGAAACAAGAAAATTGTTTCGATTTACCAGATATATATTTTTATCTTTGATTTTTTCAAATTTAAATTTTGGTAGCCATTTTTTGAATATTAGTTTTAAAAATTTTAAAGAAATCTAAACTGTTTTTATTTTCATCGGGTAAAAGAATATGCTGTTAATTTCTATTGAAATTTCTCTAAAGTTAGTCGTTGGAGATTTAGGGCATCGACAAGTGAGGTTATTAGCGCCCAAACACAAATTATAATTTAAAACACACCCCGTTCGCGCACTTGCGTTCTAATCACCGTTCAATTCGAAACGTTAATGTATGTGTATATATATATATATATACATATATATACACAATATATATACAATAAATACATATATATATATATATATATATATATATATATATATATATATATATATAAGCATTAAACTAGTCTTAGATATTATTCCGGAGATAAAACGTGCAGTTTCTTAATATTTAAGAGTGCTGCATTATTTTTACCTACTCAAAAATACCTGGACGAAAGGCAGGTGCATCTCGTTTAATAAATACCATTCAAGTTATAATTGGAAGCCAAGAAAGTATTTATATTTTTTATTTTTAAATATAATGTAAATGAATTCTAAATACAAGTTTTATCAGCAGATTTTTGGAATAGAACTTATTAGATCTACTTTGTACGTTAATTATTTTATTATTTTAAAGTAAATATATTTACATATATATATATATATATATATATATATATATAATTATATATTTTTAAAATTTTAATAAATAATTTGAAAACAGCTTCTGTATTTTAGATAGACATTTCATAACAACAAATTAGTCACAATTTTATTTTCGGTACTGTAGCCAAATTAAATTTCATAAAGTAATTTTTCACTCTACTACAATTTGTTTTCAATCAAAAAAGTGTAATAAACAATTATTGATTACTTTCGTTTATTTATTATGTATATTTATACAACATCCCCATCACTTTCTTAGTTTTAAAGTGAATAAACATTTAAATCTATCGAAATATGAATTAAAAACAATCAAGTATGATCAGTAATAAATTATTCAAGACGAATATTCAAAAAAAAACGTCGATGATTTGCCAAAGGCTGAAAAATTCATTAGCAGAACAAAAAAAAATGTATTTAAAATAGTACTGATTATAAAAGTTAATAATGTGCTAGAAATGCAGTTATAGTTGGATTTGAAAAAAAATAAAATGTATATTCGAATCAATCTGAAATACATCGATATTAATACTTAATAATCATTAAAATTAAACCTTCTCTAATAATTTATACACACACACACATACATATATATATATATATATACCTACATCTAAAGCTCAAATATTTCTCTCTCTATAGATACAGAGAGACAGACGGAGGTGTATGCTTAAAATATCTAGCTACAAAGAATTAAAAATATTTTTTGGCTCTGATAAAAACTCATTATTACCTTGTCTGTATTTTAACGCACTGAAGATGATATTATTGTCAAATAAATGGACATAAACAGTAATCACAGTTATTAATAATTGAAATATTAAATATTTTTATCAGATTAAAAATGTAAGGTTTATGGCAGAAAGAAAATCATTTTGTAACTGTGTTGTGAATATGTTATATTAACATAAAATAATGAATGGCGAAAATGGTGAATGTCAAAGACTTGTCACTTAGATAGAATATGTTTCCTGAGAGTTTATATGAATGCTATCAGAGTTAAATCAAATATATAGATAGGCTTGAAACAAGATGAAGTAGTAAACTCTATTTAACATGTTAATTTTTAAAAATATATTCTAGAACCGTCAGATTGACATCTGTATCTAATATTTATAAAATAAGTTTTGCATATATATACATATTTATATATATATATATATATATATATATATATATACCTTAATAAAAATAAATATAAATTCTATTTTTTACAATTTATCTACAATCCATTAACTGGCACTTCATATTCATGTTTTTCATATTACAATTTACTTTTAGCAAATCATCCTCCACAAGTATAATAAAATAAACAATAAAAAATGAAATAACGCAGATAACATATTTTAATATTAATCTATATTCAATTCAAACATGCAATACCTTATAATATGTAAATTTTTCAAATCGAAATGCATTTATTAAATACAAATCACTTCTGTAAGCTGTAAAAACATTTTATAAGTTTTATCAAAAGGCTACCAAGATTAATCAGGAAAGGAATTTAGTTAAACACGAACTATAAAATGAAATCAATTCGATATAGAAATTTATTGACGTGAAATATTATTTTTATGATGAAGATTTGTTTTTACGACAACGCTTAATATCAAATTACTTTTTTAGAAAATGTTTCAGAAAATCATAAATTATGGACATTTAAATATATTCAACATTTGTTTTGATTCGGAATTTAAATAGTATGTATATATATATATATATATATATATATATGCATTTGTATTTGACGTTAATATATAAATAAATTATTTATTTTTATTCTCTAATATTGTTTTTTATTATTTAAATATAACATTTATTCAAAAATGTATATCACGTTACAAAACCAAATGTTGGAGTACAATAACGACCGCATATGTATAAACGAAGATAAAACAAACATTATACAGAGGAAAAAATAACAGTACGGTTTTATGAAAATAAGAGAGCCGTAGTGAATGACTTTAATAATAAAATGATAAATTTCCATTTTTGTTGCGACACAACGGCGAAATGGTATCATACGAAAATAATTAAAATACAAATTAATAAATAGAGTGAGATTCGTTGCGACAAGAGAAACATTTTATTGTACGTATTCTTTTGTTGTATCTAAACTTTGTAAATTAACACGACCGATACGAACATAGTCGCGGATAATGAAATGTTAAACAATTGTTTATACAGAACAAAAGTCAAGTTTATTATTAAACGGGGGCACTGTGTAAACAATTCGCGTAGATGACAATTTGATTGGACTATGAGACGGTGTGTTTTTGATCTTTTGTGTAACGTTTTATACTAACATCATTCGCTTTTGATATTTGCCTTGAATGAAATTAGTTTATTCGCAATGCTATTAACAAATAAATCTTGTATATCTTCAACAATATTTATCTTGTCTCGTTAGTTTTAAAAATGGATTTTTCATCATTTTTTTACAACAAATTCTAATTTATATATCCGTTCAAATCTATATAATTATGTTGAACATTCATACCATCAATTATTCTCAGTTCAAAATATTTTAATAAAAAAAATATATATACATGGATTCTACATATTTTTCATTGAGGAAATAGAAAATAATATATTTTAAATGTCAAAATCTATAATTTATTTACTTATATCTTTTAAACTACTTAAACAGATTTTTTATACAATTAAGTCTGATAAAAAAAACTTGTGATTATCTATAGAATAACGAAAAGAACAGTCAATGAACTTTAAAAGTAGTTCAGTTGTAAATCAGCTGCGTGACAAAAAAGGCAAGATAAAAATAAAAGTAGGGCTTAAACATTTGCATTTTACATTCTATTTATTTAAAACAGCTTTTTATAATAAAGGAAACACCTTTTTTTAATTATAAAGAGTTTAAAACGATTTTACTTTTTTCTGTTGTAAGTTAATCTTGTTTAAAGGAATTCAATGAATTAATCGAAACGAATTTATTTTCACAATCAATTAGAATATATTATCCTAATAGTGTTCGTCCTAGTGAATCATTTGAGTATCTATTTATCACGATTAGTTTTGGTTCTCTATTCTCAGTCAAGATTATCAACAAGCTACCTAGGGATGAATCGAAAATTCAAACTGGTCTTGATAAATAAATATTTAAGTGGTTCATCAGGACTAACTAGGATAATAATTCAATAGGATTATAAGTATAAGAACAAACAATTAGAACGTTAATAAGAAAACAGTCAATTATTATTTACAGTACAAGAATGGAAAGTCAGTACCGATTTTTTAATCAAATGAATTCGATTTTCACCCCATACAAATTTCAAACAACAATTTTTTTCTGGTTAAAAATATTCAATGAATCATTATTGAACATGTTTGATTGTTGATTTCGATTACGATTCCATCATTTTTAAATCACAAGATTGAAGAAAAATCTCTGAGCCTGTACTCAAATTTTTAAATAATCAAATTTGTTGCGTTTGCTATATTGGACTCTGAAGATAATTGAATTTATATTAAAATGCATATAGAAAATAAAAGTAGACCAAACAAATTATTTTAATTTTGATAGAGAAAAAAAATATTTTCGGTATTAATTTTTTTTTGAAAATGAATTTAGTTGCAATGCAAAATTGTTCTTGTAAATTATTTTCTAATTTATTAAAAAAGTAGAATATTTAGTGTTTTAATCGATAATTGGAGGTAGACTTAGACGAAACGCAGTTATTTTAAATTGTTAACAAGATATGAATTCATTAAGAGTTGAAATTCATTTTTAAATCATTTCTGAATAAAATCTAATGATACATAAGAAGTATTTAGAATACCAGATTCGAAATCTTATTTACTAATCAACAACCTAACGTTAAAGATTTTGGTTACTATCAAATAGATTTATTATCTTCGTTATTTATTTTTCTCATTTATTCATCTGAATAATTCTCTCTTTGTCAAAGAATACATTAAAAAGCAATTTGGTAGTAACCAAAATCTTTTCAGACCAGGTTGTTGGATAATAAATCAGTTTTTGAATCTGATATTTCATATATTAAAAAAAACATTTCATTATATTATACTTACAAATCATTTTAAGATCAATTTCAACTCTTAATGAATTCATATTTTGTATATACTTTAATTACAAAAAATACGACAGCAATTTATAAAAAAAATTAAAATGAAAAAAATGATAACAACGATATTAATATTAGAAAAAAGTAACAAAATAAAGGTAATTACCTGTTTAAACACAGAGAGATGTAGAAAGAGATTAATTTTTTTATTCAATTTGAAACAGTTTATTACAGAAAATTTGTTAGAGATAATCATTTGGTAAATAATTATTTAAAATAAAAATAATAATATACATAATATATAAAATTCAATCCGAAATATTGGCCTGAATGTATCTTTTTTTAATTAATCTTTTTGGATATGGTTTTTTATTTTTTAACGCTTAATTTATGAAAAAAATATGACCTTGTGGTAATTTTTAATAATAAACTAGTTGTGAGTTTTATCTCTTTCTTTCTCTCTCTCTCTCTCTATATATATACATACATGATATTTATGATTAATCATTAAAGGTTGTAGTAAAGTAGTTTATATATAAGAGATTATTTATTATTTTAAATAATATACATATATATATATATATATATATATATGTTTGTGTGTTCATATATCTATCATACAATTCTTATACGTTTCTATGTGAGTATGCATGTGGATACCGCTTCAACAATTTACTTCATTATTTCAGAATACAAAAAACCTCTAATAGATCTTGGAATAAATAAATAATGTATAAAAAAACTCGACCTGATAATTAATTAAGCCGTTGTTATTGCTACTGATTAATTTCATACATGTTCGAAATGAGACAAGATTGATGTATTTCCGCTGACGACATGTGTGATTGTGGTCTTTATCTCACCGAAGTGTAGATCAGATTACAATTTCGTATCAGTTTACAGCTTCCAGATTGTGTGGTTTTGATAATTTATTTTATCACGCGATTTAGCTATTAATTCGACAGATAAAAACAATTTAAACACAGGATTCGATACCCATTTTGATAGTTTATTAGATTTAGTGCACAGACCTTGAACAAAACGTATAAAAATTTTGTATTATATGTTATAAAAATTAATTTATTTTAACTAAAATATATGTTTGAGTGTCGTAATGGTTGTATTTGCCATATGCTTTTTTAATAGTTCTAAGTATTTATAATTCGAATAAAAGATGACAAAGGTTAGGTGTTTTAAGAAATTGTTATTTTTTGGGTTTTAAGTGATTAAAATCAAATTAATGAATTTTTAATAAAACCTTATTTCATAGAAATTGATTTCAATCCAGAAAAAAATTAATCTAACAAAAGCATAATGGATATATATATATATATATATATATATATATATATTAAAAAATGATATCATCAGTCTGTTACCTATGCTATTATATAAGTACATTCAATATCAAGCATAACATGTCTTTTGTTACAAAAGTTTAGCTTATAGTATTTGTTTTCAAGATGGTAAATATTATATTTAATATTTCAACGTGTATGGGGTTATTTTATTTATTTTTATCGTTATTCGTAGCAGTAAAATAATAAAAATCACAAAAATAGTTCCGATATTATGACTTAATTGACTTTCACAAATTAATTCACTTTTCAGTTTACAAACGACACTAAAATCTGAGGATGTCTTAAAAACTGAAATAAGTATTGAAAAAGTGTTTAGTCAAGCCTTAAATCACCAGGACAATCAGATGATCATAGATACAAAAATAGACAATTATAACTTTATAATTACAAATTATTAACAGTGACTTTTTTTAGGAACAATAAGATATTTAAAAATTTTAATTTTATGTATTTTTCAATCCATATCTTTCAAGAATATTTTTAAATAGGAAAAAGTGAGCTTTTTTGTGCAGATCATACCAAACAATTTATTTTAAGAAAAATTCGTGTTGTCTGTTAAAAACTTTTTTATTCTAAGAAAAGGACATTGTATTAAGGAAATCAAAAACATACTTTTTGAATAAATTTGTCAACACATATAAAATATGACATTTTAAATAAAAAAAAGTAAATAGAATATCGATTCATATTTTTGATTGTTCTTTATGTGTATTTCAATGACAATGCCGTCATCTTCAGTAAGATATAGAAAAAACTGAGATCTGAATTTTTCTGTATATTACCTCTGAGAATAATGGTATCGCCATCAAAATACATGTAAATAATAATAAAAAATATTCAATTATTCAACATTTTTAACAAAAAAAAATATGATTTAATTATGAATAAAAAATTCATCTATGAAAATCGTTTGCATATTTTTAACAAATAAAAAATGTTTACATTGAAATATTTGTTCATCTGACTTCTGACATATTTTCCATACATAAACTTACAAATAGATTTTCAAATCAACAACAATTATGTATGAATCGAAATAAATATATTATTAGAAATAGGAGACATAAACATGCTAACAATCTAATAACATTTTAAACATTTATATTAAACTTTTTATAGAATGTTCAAGAATTCCTTTCAAAACGAAACTATTTTTCATATGACATGAAAGTCATATCAGAAATAGCTTAGTCTCGTAAACTCGTGTACAATAAGGCAGTATATTGTGCGATTGAGTTCCTATGAACACTTTTATTCGTTTTATTAAATAATCTGTTCTGAATTTTATAAAACATTTCATGAAATAAAAATAATACACTTAAACATTAATTATTAGGGGATAATTTGAAAAAAGCTAGAGCAATCTAATTTTAATACAATTAGGAAAGTTATTAAAATTTAAAATATTACTTTATATATATATATATATATATATATATATATATATATATGCATTTGTTTATGTGTATATTTCCTTCAGTTTATTTAAGATAAAATGTATCAAATATTTGCAAAGAACAGATTTGTAAGAAGATCAAATATCGTGTCTCATGTTTGCATATGCAGACCACTTGATATAAACGCTTCAAGGCACAGCCACTTTGAAATCGTGCTCCCGAGTCGTTCTTCAGTATTACAAACTGCTGATCTTTATAATTAATTGCATCGTACTGAATAGTTCTCAGAATATCGAAATTTGTATACTGTTTTATTGATCCAAACAAGTAAAATATACTTATATGTAAATAATTATGGCGTTTATACATTTTATAATTTTATACAATTTTATTTTCAAGAAGATATCCGTCTCGGTTATGTTCAAGTATAATGCATAAATGTGCTTTAAAGATATTTGATGTAACTTCTAAGTAGATAACGTAATTGGAATATGTGAATGCAATTCTTATGTTTTCATGGATACGGTTGAGGATTTATTTCTCTGTGTAAGCTTTTAGTACAGGTAAATACAGACTAACAAACTTCATCCTAGAAGGATGCCTTAGGGAAAACGGAATTGTTATTGAAGCCGTAACACAACGCGGAAATAATTTATTGGAGAGAGTTAGAATTTCAGATAGTTGAACTTTGAAATACGTAGAAGTCGAAAATGGAAATGACTTGTATTTTATCTAATCTATTTATAATGTTATTGTACTATTAATTAATTTGTTTTTTTCTTGATAAACCATTCTAATTTTAACATTTAAATAATTATTTACTACTAATGGGAATTCAAGTAGATTTACTCATTAAAATATTTTTTTCTTTAACTAAGTAATTATACTTTAATAAATCAACTTTTAATTTATCCCATAAAGTACAATCTTTCAAATCAAAAATGTTCAATAATTAAATTTGTTGTATCCATTTTTTAATTAATCGATTCGTAAATTTTAAATGATGTAGCGTACAGGAGAAAATAATTATATTAAAAAAATCGTTCTTCACTTTCTAATAAACTGGGTTATTATCCAGTGTATTTAAAATTTGCCTTTGTAACAGTGAGTATTTTCTATCGTTGCTTAAGCATATTTTGATGATATTTCCATCATTCTCTGAGTTTTGTAAGATTTTTCTGTACCTTAACGTTTTTAAAATGATATCAAAATGTGCATAAGCAACAATCAAATAATTAATGTTACAAAAAACGCTGCACATACGAGGGCGATTCAAAAAATCAATAGGAGTGAATAGAAAGACAATAGTTAGGAAATTAAAATTATTTTTTTTCAATATAATCTCCCGTAAGGTAAATACATTTCATCCTCAAACTTTTACAGACCGCTAATCAAGGCTATCACTTCAAGAAAAAAATTTTTCAAGTCTTCTCAACGCCATCTATAAGTCACTTCTACGAATTTTTTGAAACCCTCTCGTAATAGTGAATATCAATGAGCTAAGACAAGAAAAGCTAATGATTTTAGCGATCTAAGTCACGGGTCTCAGTGCTCGGTGTTTGCGTTGCAGGAGTAATGTCATCTGGCTAGACAACAAATAATAAGAAAGTAAAAATGTATAAAAAAACATCAAGTCGTTCTAAATAAAAAGATTTCTGTTAAAAGAAGAAACAGAAATGGATACATGTTAAATAAACCTATTTTTAATAGCACGTTTAAAATAAGTAACTTTTAGATAGATTGTGCAACAAATCAATTTTTAAAGTCAGTTAGAATTCTTTTTAACATTATTTGTTCCTCGCATGATACACAATTCAAAATTAAATTTATGAAACGGCTTATTAAAAAAGAATTACAAAGAATATCGATTGATTTGAAAAAAGATAAAATCGAAAAAAAAGCAGATAAGTGAAAAATAATAACGGGTAGATTATCTATTTCATCCCTATGTTTATGTTGTATTATAAAGGAAAATATTGACCGTATCGTTACACCAAAAAAAAAACAGTGTTGTTAAAAAGAAACATCTCTCATAATTCAATAACGAACATTTCATCGCGGTGTCTTCTGCAACATGCACTTCCACTATCGTTCCCGAGACGTTGGTTTGACTACGGCCGTCGTATAAATCCCGTCGACAGAATATACTGAAATTATCTCGCATCAGCTCTTAACGCAACACGGATGCATGTGTGTAAACGAAATAAGCCAACGTGGCAGGAGTGCTCCGGGAACTGACTATGTGTTATGTTCATTATCTTTTACGTACGTAGAAGTATGTCTTAGACGATGTTGAGATTCATAACGTTTGAGTACTAAACGCTCGAGGATACGGTGTACTTGTACAAACACATCCGTATACATACCTCGAACAAACAAATAAGTAAAATGATAACGACATGTGTGTACGTATTTGTCATGTTTGAAAATTAATCTCATAAAATATGTGCCATAAAAATCTAAAATTACTAGTTAAATTGCGATAAAATATTTTCTACTTATACTGGTTTAAAGTGTTGACATATTCTCAGAATGATTAACAATATGATGATGATAATTTGAATATAATATATTAATATTCAAAATAATATCAGCACGCAAATCATGTACATAAATTTGTAAAAAATGGTATATTTTTATGTATGTACATTTATGTATATTATATGAATATATATTTTTATAAATCAACTGAAAATATTAAATAATACATTTACTGTTTATTTAATTCCAAATTAAATGATATTTTAGGAAATTATATAATTCAGATTATCGTTCTAATTATAATAAAAAAATATCTAATTCAATTAACCGAACACAATTGAGTACATTGAATTTTCTGGCGAGTTCGTGCCGATTTCTAATAAATGTCGTTTTACAACCACCATTATTTAACTTCATTAAATAAAATCACGTTTTATATATAAGAGTAAATCTATTATAGCATTTTGAAATTAGTTTCAAATATGAGCGACAAACAATTGCAGTGGGAGAAAATAAAGGAAATTTTATACATTTAACGTCCATGCTTTTGAAGAAAACAATCGTATAATTGGTAGTAAGGAATGTGGGTATAATTTATAAGAAAATCATTATATTTGAAATTCGTTATAAGTAGCTATTAATGTTTGTGAAAATCAGTGTGACCTGAAAATCTTATTTAATACGGTTAGTTTATTTTTTCAATTATATGTATCAATAAACTGGTATTTTATTTAAATGCTAATTTAGTATCAAAATTATTATTTGAATTAAAAAAGTAGAGGTGTATCTCGATCCGAAATTATGTTTATAGAAAATGGGTTTATATCCCAAATTGATTGTTCTTCTGTTTTTTTTCTGTTTTTCATAAATTTATTTATACTTTTTGTTATATTTGAGTAATTGTAAAAATAAAGAGAAATTTTTAAGACGAACAATTTAAAATTTTAATTTTAATGAGCGTCTAACCAGACGATTTACGAGATAATTCAATAGAGAACATATAAGAGATAATGGAAAATTAGTTCAAGAAAATATTTAAAGCATAATAGACCTAAAAGAAATCTCAGCCAATAATACAGTCATGACAGGATATCAGATGAAATGCTTTCAAAAAAATTCTTTTGTACACAACAACAGAACATTGATGTCGAGAAATATCTAGGTGTTATTGTAACAACGAAGCTCAATGAATATACACACATTATATATATATATATATATACACACACACACATATATATATATATATATATATATATATATATATATATAAACATATATACTTCCTTTCAGATGTCATCCATTTAGTTTCATTTAGTATTATGGAAGATAATATTTCCTTAAGGTTAATTAAAATTATAATTTGATATCTGTCCGTGAATAATTTTAAAAATTGACAAATAATAAAATAAAAAGATTTCAATTTTTCAAATATATTAATAATTCGAAAAAAATGTTAATAATGCTAATAGTACATTAATATTTTAGTATAAAAATATTATTATATTTTAATAAGAATAAACATTTCTTGATAAAGGTATTTATCTCAAATTAAAAAAAAAACAAATTTATAAACAAAATCCATATATATATATATATATATATATATATATATATTAGGTGTACAAATTAATTTGGTGCCATTTCTATAGGAAAAGAATCTTTACAGGAAAATGGAATACATTTCAAATCTCAAAATATCCCCCATTATTTCATATAACTTTGATCTATCTGTCGGTGTTCTCTTGTTGAAAAAGATGGCTATTTTGGGTCGATGAAGTCGAATAGCATTTTCGGACCTCATTCACTGTTGCATGCTTTATGTGTTGTAACACCTTCCCACAAAGCTGAACAAATCATTCCCGTGGCTTCGGTAGCATTTTTTTAAACTGGAATGCGAAAGGTATCCTATAATATATTGTTCTTCAGACCCCATCGTGTTTACTACTGTTTTGTGAAGTTATGCCAACTGTTTGGCCAATATGTATATATATATATAGTCTTTAAATGTTAAGTTTGAACTTCAAAATGTTAAAACGATGAGAAAATACATGTTTAATTTAGTAGTGTTATGACTGATTCAATTTCAAGTCACAGAATTAATTTTAACAACTTATATATATATATATATATAAACATATATATATATATACATATATATATATATATATATATATATATATACATATAAACATATACACACACACACACACACATATATATATATATATATATATATATATATATATATATATATATATGTAAGTACATTAAGTACGTGTGTGTGCAAATATCGAGTTTGTGTGTATGTTAATAACTGCAATTATCGTCGTACATATTCAAATTTCATTATCGTAATTAAAGTATCAATTCTTATCTGAAATATAGATCAGTTACTGTAATACGAAATTATACGTTCAAGGTGCTTGTTACTTTTTTTACGCGAAGCAATTTAATATAATTACTGGTAATAAAGTGGCAAGTTCAATGTCGTTTTGTAATAACAACAAATCAAATTTTTTGTTGTGTTTTAATTGTTTGATATTTGAATAATTATTGTAAAAGTAACTCACAGATGGAATAAATAAATTGTCACTAAGTTTATATATATATATATATATATATATATATATATATATATAGAGAGAGAGAGAGAGAGAGAGAGAGAGATGTACAGTATAAAAATGTGTAAATTTGTCTACAGATCTGCGTACACTGAATATTCTATTATCGAGTAGATTAAATGACTAAAACGCAATGATTTTAATAGAAGTTTTATGTTTTAAAACTTGATAAAGAGACACTAAGACATACGAGTGGGAATAACAAAGTTGTGGCGTTAATTCAATAAACATGTCTGAGGCTCGGATAATAGTTTGCAGTTCATTTTTAATTCATTAGTTATCTGACACTTTTCTTCAAGCTTTTGGAAACTTTGACGAATAAAGTTTATACTGGTTTATATATATATGTACTTTTATTTATATACATACATACAGATACGTACACGCAAGTAGTTATAAATATGTAGGTATATGTTAATGTAAGTTGTAATATATATATAAACAGAGAGTGAGTATTGTATTTTGGACATACAGTAAACTACTTACTAGAATGATTAAATAAATATAGTCTAAGCATGAAATATTTATATATATATATATATATATATATAAACAGAGAATGATTATTGTATTTTGGACATACAGTAAATTACTACTACTTACTAGAATGATTAAATAAATAAAGTCTTTAAGCATGAAAAATATTTGCTAGAAAATTATATGTGAATTGTTACAAGTTTTCTTTATTTGATTCTTTTAAGTCATTTATAAAAGAGTAGTTTTACTTCACAAAATTTAAATTATAAAATTTTATTCAGAAATAAAAATCGAATTATTGACGGTGTGTATAACTGACAGGAAAAATTACTGAACTATTTTACTACAAACATATTTAAATCTCTTTTCACTTCCGTGTTGGAATTCTTGAATATTTTTCGTGGATACTATATTTTTTTACTAAGTAACTACTTTTTAATCCGTTTTATTATTATTTTAATTTAAAAGCCTGATGTATTGATCTGAAAAAAATTAAAATATGTTCTATAACTTAGAATGATTGAAAATAAATTTTGTAATTAAAAAATAATTCTAAATTAATCATTAATTTGTTAATTAACAAAAATCCAGCCTCGTGTCATCTTATTAAACATCGAGTTAATTAAAGAATGATATTTAATCGGAACAAACACTTTCAGTACAAAATAAATGACTGAAGGCTAAGATCATAATGCAATTTTAAATGTAAAACGGTGAACTAATTTCGTGATTCGCATGCAATAATTTCGTATTCTGTACAAGTTTCTTTTATCAAGGATTTCAACCTGAATTCACAATAAAAGCTAGTGAAAAAGTGTTATCAACATTTTTATAGACGTCACCAGGACCTATTCGTTTCAAGAAAGACTTTTAATATATAATAGTTATATATATATATATATATATATGTACATGCACACACAAACATATATATATATATATATATATATCCATATTGATTTCATTTAAACATCAAAAAGGAAATATATATGACCGAATTTCATACAAGCCATGCTTTGTTTGAATTGTACTTTAGATTTTTAATATTTATAGAATGAAATTTTATTTCCATAACAAAAAGTTATATAGACATACACTTAAGCATTTAATTCACATTTATATATATATATATATATATATATATATATATGTATGTGTATACATATATATATATATATATATATATATATATATATATATATATATGTGTATATATATATATATATATATATATATATATATATATATATATATATGTATATATATATATGTATATATATAAAATTACATACATCAATACGACTTTCTAAAAGTGAGTGCTATTGATCCTTTCTAAAGCTTGAAACTTTAAATAGTGGGTTTCTAAAGATTTTATTTTACATATTATATAGTTTTTTTGTGAACAAATCACTGATGCACTTATTTTATTCTATGTTGTTTAAGTTTACTTAGCGATAATTTTAAAGAATAATAATATTTATAACAAGAAATTCGTTCATATTTAAAGAAATCTATTTATGATTGTTTTTTTTTTGGGAAAGGATTAATCATCCCTAATAAATATTCTAGTTTGCAATGTTAAATTTGATTTTAACAAATTTAAAAAGTAAATATATTTACATATTCGGAAAATGAAGATGTAAATAAAAGAAAAATATTTTCATATAGGAAATAAAAAATAGTTTAGGATAAAGAACACATTATGTAGATGTCATACAAGACTTTCTTCAGAACTTATTTTACTATAAGATATAGAAATAAAACTATTTTCTGTCCATGATTTTTTTATTAATATCAGTTTCATAAATCAGTCAATATTCACAATTTAATCGATGATAATAGATTATTATAACTAAAAAAATACATGTGATTTCAACTGAAAAGAATCCATATTGTACTGAAACGCCCTAAAACCACAATAACCAAGCAATTCATATTATACTCTACTAACCGCAACACATTTTTCTGATCTGCTGATTATTATTTATGTACATTTAGATGGCGATGCTACTCTTATTCTCCTCAGAGAGTCAAATTACAACAGCACTGTCATCAAAATGCGCATAAACAACAATTAAAAATGAATAATTGTAATTAATTGATAAATATTCTTCTAAAATCGTATTTTATCATCTTAACATTACATTTTTTTATTTTTTGTATTTACTCTTTGAGAATGAGTATTTCTAACAAAACGTAGATTAGAATATCAAAATAGAAAATAACAATTTTTTTCAATTTTGATAATGAACATTTTATGAAGATCAGCCTATTTTAGATCGATTTTTTTATAATTTGTGGATTAAAAAAAGAATTCATTTGTGAATGTGAATTTAGTTGCAATGTCACAAATACATTGTACTAACTTACATTTTTTCTAAATATTTGCGGATTTACACATTAAATTCATGACCATAAATTGAAACATATTTAGATATAGATATTTCTATCTTATTCTAATTGAATTGAATTAATAAATTGACTATTATTCTAAATAACCGAATAGGAAAAAACATTAAAGCATAATATTTCTTTTTTAATATTTATAGATACCTAAAGGCCCCAGACGAAGATTCTGAATATTCACAATAACCTTATAAAATACTTAAATATATATATGTTTAATCTTCCATGTAGTTAAATGATGAATAGGAAAAGATAAAAAATGAATGCATTTAATAGAAGTGCGAGGGTAATATTAGATATGGTCTACATGAAACGCTTTTTTTATATTAATAATGACCTTAAATCTCAAAAATATGTTCATGTATCATTTAAAATATATAATTTAATTTGTATATAAAAATAACTTCGTGCTGATCGTTATATTTATATCAATTTGAATATATTCTTTATGAGCGGTTATTTGAATTAAATGTATCATTTATTATTTAACAAGATAAAGTTTACAAAATCAAATATTAGTGAAGGAATTTTTGCAATCGTCATCGACGTACATTTAATGGATTTAGTTGAATGTTTGATTACATCGAAAGAAAAATATATGTGTATGTACATATATTTCCACCGGCAATATATTCCTGCCGATAAGAAAAGTCAGCACATTATTAATATCTTGCAAGAAATTACGTGCACGCGATCCACACACTAAAACCGTCTTATATACAATTACGAATGTCGCTCAATGCGTAACATAACAGCCGGCACGTGTGACAATCTTTTGTCGCTTAAACGCTTTACACGCCGCATGCGTCCCGCTATAAAATTTCTTTTTCGTCCGACGGACGAAGGCGTCCCTCGCACGAAAACTGCACAGTATCAGCAGCGCCATCAAGCGAGTCGTCCTGCGGCGAGGCGCCGCGTTATCACTCCGCCCCTGTTCGGACACTGCGGGGCGTCGAACCCCGGCGCCACCGCAAACACTGTTATGACCGCGGGGCGCAGTAAAAACAAGCCCCAAAACTATCGTTTCACAGTTTTGGCGTAGCGCAGCGTAGATGCTATACTCACGAGCACATACACAACACACACGCACAAGCACATACGCAACACACGCACAAGCACATACGCAACACACGCACAAACGCACGTACATGCACATGCGCGCCCGTAAACACAGACGCACACTTTGTATATTAATACGAATTCACTCTTTTCCACTTTTCCACTGTATGCTGTTACTCCACTCTCGGTTTTGCACCACCGATATCATCTCGGAACGTAATAAACTGAGAATGTTTTAAATGGCGTCTTCTACTGTGACTACTTTACACTTAGAGATCATTTGATAACTACATTTATGTATGTGATAACTTTTTCTCAACTTATGATCTTTAAAAGAAAATAAAAGAAGATTATTTTATATACATGTGATTTTATTTATTTTTGTATATATATATATATACACATACATACATATACACATACATACATATACACACACACACATATATATATATATATATATATATATATGTATATATAGGGTTGTCAAATAGGGATGTAATTTTTAAGAGGTTATATTTCATAGAAGTCCAACTGAGAGCCGTATTTTTTGTCAAAAGTCACAAACAACGTTTTAAATTAATAAAAAATATGTAAAATAATCAAAAAATATTTCTTTGTCAGCTTTCTTTTTTTGGATTCAAAGCATCAACGCACTAAAAATTATTTTGTGATTAGAAGTAGGTTAAATTGATTGCAGACATTTCAATATAAGAGCTTGTCCTTTATATTTATTACTGCGCACGTGTCTGTTAATACTTTAATTATATTTCTTTCTATAGTCTAAAATATTCTAAAGAAATCATGATGTTATCAACTGTACATTTGTATGGTTGCTAGGAATCTGATTTAACTACTTTAATGACTTACAAAGTCTTGTATAATAACACTTATTATCTTTATTTATAGCTAATAACTTAAATACAAAGTGAGAATTCATATTTTAACAAGATAATCTTATATTGTAATCAAATCTGAAAAGGAAACCTCTTAAGTGAATTTTAAACTTAGAAGCTGTCATTTAAATTTTTTATCAAAATAAAATTGACTGCAGTTGATAAAAACAGGTTCCTAATAAAAGATGAATGATATATAACATCGAATTATATTTTATAATATTGATCAGTAAATAATAATTAAAATAAATTTATAACATATTTTAACTAATTGATTATTTATACATTAAAACTAATTTTTATTGAAATTATAAACTGATAAAAGATTTTGTCCGTCTGAAAATCAATTTTCAAACATTATTAATAATAGAACGTGACTTTTATCTAGATTGTCCTTTCAAAAAAGACAATTCATTATTTCAATCTACATCTTTCACGAATTTAAATTAATTTATTCTTCATTAACAAAGAACATTTTAAAAAGTTAAATACAGTTTTTGTATATTCTACCAGAAGAAGTCTAAGGTCGGAATATTTTACGACTCACAATTGGGGAATCTAATTCAAGATTTATATAATGTTCTTGACAAGGGACCGTAAATGGATACGTTGTTTCTAAACTTTGTGGAAAAGTTTGGCTCGTAGTTTAATAATAAATTAATATCATTCAATCGGTACGTTTCATACAGTACTCTCGTATATTAAAAGCGTTTTTGTTTTCAGCTATATAATAGATTTTTTTCTGAAATAAATACGTGTCGACTTATAAGAATAACAGTTTGTAATGAAAACATATTATTAGAGGTCATAATTATAGTTGAAATTTATATCTAGATGGGAGAGTATTTATTTGTGTCTTTAAATACGACGCATATAATTCATTAAATATTATTCAATATGGAACAAAACTACTTACATTAATGAAAAAGATTATTACCAAATGGTTTTACGGCATGTAAAAGGTAATTAAAGTAATAAATTTCAACTATATACTTAGAACAGATATACACGCACATAAAATATTCATTAAAGTCGTTATTGTTTACAAATGTGTATTTATTTAAATGAACAATCTTTTTATAAAATTGTTTTAAAAAGCTCTTATTATTGTTATCTAATATTAAATTAAATGTATGAGTTGGAGGTAGGAAATAAATTCTATTATAAAAAAACATGATATCTAACGAATTCAAAGAAAATCATCACGGTTTATATCAAAAACATTTCAGATTGTACATTCCCAGTAAAATGATTAAAGAACTTGGTTGGAAAGATTTACAAAAAGAGAAAAAAAAATTGTCTGACTTATATTTTTGTATAATTGATAAAGAATTAAAATTGTTGGAATTTAATCAAAGAATCGTTTTCCTTTTTTATCGAAAAAATGATCATTTGTTTTTAAAATTAATTTAAACAATTATAAAAAATTAGTGGGGCTGAAAGTTAAATTATTAATAATGATTCTCGTGTCTGAAATGGATTGAGTCCCTGTAAGATCCTAAACTGAAGTATAGACTGAAAAGAAGAATCAGTAAAACATTAAGCTGTTATTCTTTTCTGAAATTCATATCACCTGATTTGATATCCTCAACCAGTGAACTTAATTTGTAGAAAATGTATTTTTAGTCAAATTTTATAAATAATTGCGCTATTATTAAATATAATCAAATATTTTGTAAATAGTTCGACCATTCTTACATAATTTTAAAAATAATTATTTATAATTTAATTTATTTTTTTACAGATAAGCAATTATTAATTTTCAGAATGAAAAGAAAACAACCGGATTGTTTTTTGAGTATTGACTATTGAGTCATTATTATTGTGTTCTAAAATTAGTTTCAACACTTGCATGCTTTCAAATAATAGGAGTAAAAATTAATTCTCTGTCTTTAAATTGAATCAATGATAACTCAGTTTCAAATTAAAATATTGTCTCGTCGTTTTACGATTTTAAAAAAACAACCTTAACATTTAAAACACTATCTATCATGGCTAAGCGGGTCGTACAACCTTACAAAACAGTAGTGAATACTATGGTGTCTGAAAAGCAGCATATTAGAAATTGCAGTTTTCGAATTCCAGTTGAAAAAAATGCTGCCAAAGAAGCAAGAATAACTTATTCAGCTTTAGGAGAAGGTGCTATGATGCATGAAATATTCAAAAATTGATAAAAAAAGTAAAAGAGGTTCAAAAATAAATTATAACGTCGTCGATTCAAAATCACAATCTTTTTTCTACAAAGGATTCGTTAGTTACCCGACAGTTAGAGTAAAATTATATAAAATAATAGGGGATATTTTGACTATTGAAATGTATTTCATTTTACATAAATATTTATTTTCTATAAAAAAGGCACCGAATTAATTTGTACACTTAATAATTGATAATCGAATGTTAAACTACTTAAAGATGGTAGAAGTAACGAAACTAGTCTTAGTAGAGTATGGTAGTAGTAACCTAATCATGAATACCTGAATAAAAATATAAAAAAATATAAATATAAAATTAAATAATAATTATAATTTTGTGAAGGTATATTTTGTATTAAAAAAGTTGAAATGGTTATTGCATAAAAAATTTAAAACATACCAATGGTAAATTACCAATCGACATTTAAATTTTGAAAATAAGAAATGTTATAAAATATAACATGTTATTCCTTAAAATGAATAATTTTAATTGAGAATGATTAAATATATTTTCATTAAAATAAAGAATAAATTCGAAAATATCTGTTAAAAATTTATAATGAGAATTTAAATTAAATGACATTTCGACCTAAATAAAACAAAATTGACATTTTTTGTACAGAAAAAAAAACAATGCTATTAAGCATTTTTTAAATGAATGAAAGATGGCGACATTTAAGATTTTATTTTAGCAAAGAGAAAATAAGATTCAGACATAAATTCGAGCATTGATGAAAGCAGATCTCTAGAGTATATTCTTAATTGATAAATAAGTAAATTAAACGTAGATGTAATACATTGTCGTAGTATTTTTGTAAAGAAGATTATGTCTTCCTGCTTATTACATGATTACTACTAAGTAGTCTTTCTTAATTGCCTATTATTCCTATCAAGTAGCACATATCAGTGCTATATCAAAAATTCACAGACGTATATTTGTGTGTGTACGCTTACATCAGCATCAAACGACAGGGGAAAATATTTCCCAGGGCAGAGGCACCAGCAGCCAGCCCGAGATCCGATTGTGAAAATAAAAAGCCATCTGTCAGGAGCACTGCCGCGCCCGCGATAGTAATAATGTAAGAAATCCGCCGCGTGAAAAGTTATTATTCTATCTGTATGCGAAACGAATTTGAATATCTGCTCTTTTTCTGCACTCACTCTTCGGCTCTCGACGTATTATACTGATGTCAAGACGAATCTGTGTCGGAGAAATAGTGTTTGGAATCTAGCGAGTAGTTTTTATCCATCTTCGCGATATTTTTTTTATCTTTTATTTCGATAACTTGTCGACGTTCGAGGAATTCGAACGTTGACTTAAGAGATCGCGCTTTCGACTATTATTGTGATTGGAAAAACTTGATCGTTATTCAGACAATTTTTTTTCTTAGATATATTATTCGATACCATTGTTGAATGTTTTATAGTGTAGTTTCTCTTGTATTCAATTTGAATAAAATGTTTATTTGGTAAATAACGTGTCGTTTCGAAACTTTTTTTAAAGAGATAACTTTTATTTAATACGGACTTTTTATAAAACAAGCGTGAAGATATTTTCAAATAGACTTTTTAAATTTTATTCTTTTTCAAGTATCTAACTTTTCATATTTTACTAAACTATTCACAAAAACATTTATTATTATTGTTTAGATTTGAAATAAATTTTATTGAGAACAGAAGTAAAGTTCAAAACTATAAAACTTTACAAAAAAAATAACATTTTAAAAAGACATCAAGTAATCTTTTAATCCTGATTTAATCATTAGTAGTTTTATGTGCAATATTAAAAACGAATAAAATACACAATAAAAATATATATTCATGATATATTTGCATGAAATTGATTATATAATTTAAATATTCAATCATTCATATTGTATAACAGATTATCTTCCTATATATAAAAAATAAATCCATCCTAAAATTTCCATTAAGCATTTTTTTATTATTATTCGTGTAGACCACCTCCTCGCAACACCACTCTCCCTGCTACACTCTACAAGTAGCACATTAACCATCTCTATTTCCCGATCATCAATGATTTGTTAATTGATATAGAGTGGTCTCTCTTCTAATTGGTTTACATCAGTCACATGTATTTACCTCTCTCACGATGTACAAAGAAAGAGGTGTATCCGATTTCAATGTAAAACTGATTATATTAATTCAAAATATTGTATTCACTGAAGTTTTAAGTGAAAAAATTGTTACACATTTTAACACTGTATTTTGTTGTTAATTTTTATAAAATTTTCCAATAAAAATTGTACAACTTACATTTTACACAGACTTGTGCGTATAATTTGTTAATTTCTGTTTTTTAATAGGGAAGAGTGAGCATCATCGAACGGGGCGGAAAAGTCTTTTCGGGGATCTACGAGCCCAACGAACAGGAGGCAGAGGCTCCTGGTATTTAAAAAAGGTAAATTTCACACTCATATTTTTAAATGTAACATTTGTAAGGTGTTTTTGACTGATCAGTGTTTAATATTGGAAATATATTTTTTTATAGTAATTTTAAAAAGAAATAATAATTAAAGACACTTAAAAAGCCCTTTAAACAAGTTACTATATTCTACAAAAAGTTTTATGCATCAAAATTTTCTAACTAACAATAAATGATAAATATTTTTTAAAAATAAAACTATCAATGTTTTCTCTTCTTTAAAAATATAACGTTAAAGAAAAATTATTTTAATATCTGTTTTTATGTAAATACAGCTGATTTAACTTAAATTGAGTATTTTATGACTTACTGATTTTTTAGTTATTATTAGTAATAGCACTGATCCGTAAATTTAACCTAGACATTATCTTTTTCTATATAAATTCTAATAATTAGACGTGGAGTAAGT
The DNA here is from genome assembly GCA_034766995.1 of Acanthacorydalis orientalis. Lineage (NCBI taxonomy): Eukaryota > Metazoa > Arthropoda > Insecta > Megaloptera > Corydalidae > Acanthacorydalis > Acanthacorydalis orientalis. Next base: position 7,519,132 of record CM068318.1, read on the forward strand.
AATCATATAAAATAATACGTGTTTTAAATAACAAACAAAAGTAAAAATTAAATAAAACATGCGTACACATTTAGAAACCATAAAAATATTATTTAAATTAACTATACAGACATTTTAGGGCGAAATTAACACAGGACTTAATTAAAATAATAGTAATAAAACAGACACAAACAATTTTGTATTTAAAGATACGTAGAGTAATTATTTTTTACATGTTATAAAAAAATTAATTAATCTCCATTTAAACAAAGATGAAGCTGTCAGAGAAGATAAAATTTACTCCGTATAAACTGTTTGTTTGAAAATATGCGAGAAATAAAATCAATGTAAAATTTTACTCCAATTAGTACATAAATTGTCATAATTGTGCTTTCTCTAAACGAATTAAAATGTTTTATGTATTTTCCCACTTTATTTTATTTTCAAAAAGTTGTATATTAGCTTGTAAACATTTAAATATTCAAGTTAATTAAAGTTATTGAGTCAACTATAAGTTTTACAAACTATCTAGAATAATTTTATATAAAAATAAGAGTATGTCTATATATATATATTATTCTAGATATATATATATATATATATATATTATTCTAGATATATATATATATATATATATATATATATATATATATATATATAGAGAGAGAGAGAGAGAGAGAGAGACGTAAAACTACTGAAAATAAAAAGAATTTACTAGGACTTTACTATGAAAATCACTTTCTATTTTGCAAAATTTACAAATTTATTTAAACCATTCCTAAGTTCTCTATCCTATCATCAACATGCTATTTTTTAATAGTTATTTATTTCTTTAAAAAAAAACATATATATATATATATATATATACATATAAAAATTCATATCATAGATGTTTATTCTGACTAAGAGGTAATTTAGTATTCTATATATATATATATATATACACTTTAATTTGAAAACTCAAATTGGTCAACCTAACTTTTATTTCATAGTATTTCCGTACAAATTCATATCATAGATGTTTATTCTGACTAGGTGATAATTTAGTATTCGATATTTTATTGATTCATCAAATATTTTTAGTAGATAGAGTGAAAAACTGATCTATCGAGCAAGTAAATCTCCCTGTTGTACCAGTTTTTCCTTTTTGTACGGTTTAAAAGATTAATCAAATTGTATAAATCTGCTAAAAATGTTATGTTGTTTAATTGACTTCTTATAAAAACTTATCATGTTTTTAATTAAAACCATTGACTGTAAATATGCAATTGCTTTGAGAAACAAAAAAGGTAGTATTATTTTACATGAATTTTTTATTTAAAATGAAATGAACAATAATCTTTTGTATGTTTTAAATAGTGAAATTTATTAAGAATTAGGTAAAAAGTTAAATTCTTAGAAAAGATTAAATTTTTGTAAAAACCATATCGTCGTTAAGAAAAATGTTAACTTGAAACCAAACTGAATATAATCACTTGTTCGTTATATCCGTGAACTTGTTATATCAATTTTTTGTTTAATATATTTACAAAAATTATTTAATATATAAAATATTGGAACTAGTTCAAGTAATATGAACAATAATCACTGAAAAGACTATTTTAAAAATAAAAATATAATTTAATAAACAACTATTAGTTCACATCTACTTTTTCATCGATAAGACCCCATTTCTGTCATTTTTGAAGATTTATTTTCGCACGAATCATTTATTTATTCTTTCAAATCTGTAAGTTTAAGGATTGGTACTTGGGTATTTTATAAACCAGATATTTTCTATTGAATTGTGATTCAAACCATTTGATGACCATATTTAAAGGAGAATTTTCTAAAGTAAATATTTTTTTATACAAACAAAATTCGCACTACACACACACACACATATATATATATATAAGTGTAAATGAAAATTCAATTATCCAAATAAAAAGAATAATTCACATTTCATAAATTCTCATATTGAAAAGTAGTGCTTATGGAAGAAAAATAATAATTTTGTTAAAATATTTCTAAAACGTTTACTTTGATTATGACAGAATAATCGTTACATTCGTTTTATGATAAAAAGAGAGATTGGTGAATATGATGAAGGTTGTGGTGTGTGTGTGTATTCGCAATACCCACTAGCTCTCTTTATATGCTCACATATCGGTATAGTGGGACGCTCGTTTCACTCGATAGCAACGAACTCGCGGCAATGGCTGCCGTTCTTTTTCGGATCATCGCCCTTATAAAATAATCTTATGTGTGCACGGAATTTTTCCTTATCGTCATATTTATGGTCGACCGTTTTTCTGCATATTTTCATTCTTTAGATGTTGCTCGCCGTTTCACAAATTGTGACGTTTCCTCTCATATAGAATTCCTTAGATCTAGAATTTCATTATTTACTTTATTGATTCTTATTATCTCTTACTTGTAAAGCGTAATCCTTATTTATACATTTTTTCTTCTGATAACTCAGATTTTTTATATAAAATATTTAAGTATTATATATGAATATATACATTCTATTTTTATAAAGATATTTGATCTATCATTTTTTTCAAAAACCATCAACAAAAATATAAGAGAGCCATTTACAGATAATAAAATCGAAAATGATACTATAAGCTGATTCAATCAACTATAATTAGAAAACATTTCATTTAAATCGAACAAATATTTAAAATCAGAAAAGAAAAATCTTTTTAAAAGAAATCCGTAACAGAAATATTTTGTATATTTCATCAAGATTTGTTTTGTTGTTGTTTCAATCGTAAATCTGTTACTGGAAACATATCGACACGATATATAATTTATTATCTGTCACGATTAAAATGAAGTATTATAATATATGTGAATATTGGAAAAATGGGATGTTATTTTGGTTCAATATGTTAAGTATATACAGATGCGTGATGTTACGGAACTAAAAAAAATGAAAAGAAAAAAACAATCTCAAATTCTATGCATAAAAGAGAAGTATGCATCCATATCATATGCATTAATTCTGAATTCACGATGTATGAAAATAGGATGAATCTCTATATAAAAAATACATTGCTATTCAAAATACACATTTATATATATATATATATATATACATATTTTACTTGTATGAAAATATGAATTTTGAATATGAGTTCATTTTTATATATATGATTGAAAATATACTAACTTTTAGATTATTTATTAAAAACTTACATGAATATAATATATATATATATATATATATATATATATATATATATATATAAATATTCATGAGTGTGTATGTATATATACGTACAGGTGTTTCAATGAATTTCGGTTCTTTTTGTTATTTCTCCATTTTTGTTTGTTGTATAGCTGTCAATTGTAATTTGACATCGGTGTAGTTCAGACGCAGGCAATTAATTATGGAGAGATTAATGCCGTCGATAATGGAGTAATAAGGCGTTACCGCTCAATATTGACAACTCTAATTTTTTTGAAAATTTAATCATGAGTGAAGAAGCTCATTTCAATCCGCATGGACATGTAAACAAACAAAACAGTGATCATTGGGGATTAGAAAACAAGACTGATCCATGATGATCTCTTCATTCTTGTCGAGTCACTGTTTAGTGTATAATTTGGTCTGGTGGTATCACTGAACCATTTTTTTTTGAATATAATAGTGGAAATATTACTGTCACTGGTGAAAGATATCATGCAATTCTGCAGTTTAAATTTTGGCCACCTCGTTCAACTATTTTTTCTTTGGGGATACTTAACGAAAAAGGTCTAACATAACAAGCCAGTGACGATTCAACAGCTTAAGAACAACATTCAAAAAGAAATCGATCAATATTGAGTTAATATTGACTAAAGTATTGAGTCGTCAGTATTAAACTGTAATATATTATTACTTCATTTTCGACGGCGTTAAACTCTCCGTAATTAAACCAAATTACCAAATCCAAATTGCAACTGACAGCTATACAATAATCGAAAATATTTTTGACTACACTTTATTTTATAGAATAATAATGTTTTGTACATTTTTTAAAAAATGTTATATTTTTATTTAAAAAATAAAAACGAACTAATATTAATTAATACACTTTCTAAATTGAAAAATTACTTAATGATTGCCATGTAAAAGCTTCGAAGATTAATTAATGTTTTTTGAAGTAAATAATGAATTAAATATAAGAAAATATTTTTATGAAATAAGATAGAACAAGTGAAAACTTTTTATAATATATTGATTCTGTCATAAATCTTTTACGACTTATATACAAACATACATATATATATATACATATATAGGTGTGTGTATGTGTAAGAATATTATATAAATAATGAGCAAAAAGTGACTAATGACATTTATTTTGGTTCTATAAAAAGGCAATAAATATATATTTTATCTCGTACAACTCGTGTCGTACAAGGCGATGAACATTTGTAACAAAGACTTTACAAAGTGACATCTTAATATAAAATTAATGACTTATAAATTGAAATTAAAAACAAAGTTCTAATAATAAACTCCCGTCGACAGAAACGATTTCATTGACTGTACTTTCAATGACAGGCGAACGTTTCTTTTCTGTAACATGTAACATTTTTTCTACCTACTTAGTAACTATTTAACGTCCACTAAAAAAAAAGATACTTTCAAACGTTATACAGAGACGAAACGTAGCGAGAAGCAAATCTCTGCCAATGTTTTAGTACGTACTCTTTAATGTAGGTCAGATGTTATCTAGCAAACGAAAAATAGCGTACCGGAGGGCCCGCAGGACGTAGTGGGGACATGGTCGTCTATGTCGAGGGTCGGTCCGTCCGGGTACGCAGGGCGTGTTGTTGCATCGCGCGCAGCCCGCGGGCACCAGAGTTTCCCAACTATAAAACACGGGACGCAGTCTACAACGTAGCGAGGCGCGGCCTGCCATAAAAAGTTCTCTTAACCACCGTCTAACGAGTCCCGTGTCACTCATTTACGTACATAATGTATTAATCCGGACGAGTCAAACTGGCATTGGAGCCGAGGTCTAATATTTCCATTATGTGAATTCCTCTCACGCTCAAGCACCGTACCGTACATTATTCACTCGGCTGATGAATATTGAACAATGACGTGTTTCAATTCGATCTTAATGCACGGAAATAAACATAACGTTGTACGTAAACGAGAACTTTGCATCCGTTCTGTATGTGTTTTTTTTTTGTTCCCGTATAAATTATTCGTTCTGTGTCATGGAGCACGATTGTTGTTTTATGGATCCCCGCATATATATATATATATATATATATATATATATATATATAGAGAGAGAGAGAGAGAGAAATGGGGGGAAGAAGAGATGAACTCATCCACAGTATGACAAAAAGTTCCAGCATTAAAAGACTAAAATACAAATTATTAAAAAAATATCTATTTTATTCAAAATTTAATAAAACGTACCATCTGTTACACAACAGTGAGCAAGATATACGTTCTGGAAGCTGTAAAAAATTCTTTCAAAATCGTTTCCGGATTCTTAGTTACAGTGGTTTTTAAATCATCAAAAATTCCAGGCTTCATTTTAATTAAGATCTGATTATTGGAATTAAAAATATTATCCAGTACCAAATCTGTCGAATATGTCAGACGATAAAATACAGTATGCGAATGTTTGATAAATAATGCAACATAATAGCAGTAAATATTATTGGAAGTGTTATTATAAAGCCACTATTCACCGAATTGAAATAAATAGAGTTGAGAAATATGTCATCAAACAATTAATTGGTTTCACATATAAAGAAACCTTTACAACATACATTTTTACATTTTTTTTACATAATACTAAATTATTTCAGGAAATTCTTAGTCAATTATTTATATTATATACCATATATTCCAGCTATTTCTATTTTATATAACAAAGAATATTTACATCTAATATTAACTTGAAATATAAGACAAAGGAGATCAACAAGTAGACGTGAAAGTTCTATCTTTACAACTATAAATAATCAGCAGTCTCTACAAAAAGTTAGAACTCTATAACTATGATCTATGGATGTTTTCTTCTAAGTACGGTTTATTTAATTCTAATTTTTTAACTAAAATGCATGTTTTTGATGTATTTTCCTTTCATCTCATAAATCACAAAATAAAATTCTGATCCGGAATGTCCAATAAATGATTACTAATCATTTATAATGTTGTTCATATGCTAATATTTATAAATAAACCATATTGCATTGAGAATGGTGGAATCTCTATTAAAATCCACACAAGCAATAAAAAAATTATCGATATTCATTTATTAAAAAAAAATGATTAGAAAAAAATTACTGGTTTATGGAATGAAACGGAAACTAATTTGTGAACATGAATTGTTGAACATTTTTGATCATAAATCTTTTTATAGATTCCGGAAAAAGGGATAATTATTTTAAGAAAGAAAATTCATTTTTACAGTCAGTATTTATAAAAGTTATAAGAATCTTTCAATCCTTTAAAATTCATGTTTGACAGACGTACTTAGTATTAAATATTGTATTTAAGAACATATTTTTATGCCTGTTATATTATCTTATAACTGGAGTAAATAACAAATAATTATATTAGTCAAAAATGAACGTTTCTGTTCCTGTGATTCTATTAATATTTTTTTTAGTAATTTTGGTCCTTGTAGTTTACTCTAGATTCTGTTTTTTACGGAAAACAGAAATAATATGGTGAGTCAATTTAGACTTCCACATGAAAGTGTTAAAAAAAGCATAAAAATTAAACAAAAAACATTTTTATATTTATTTTTGCGTTGTTTAAAATTTTTATGTTGAACCCTAAATTGAATCACCATATAGTTATAGAAAAGATTGAAGACCATCAGGATAACAATTACATTTTCATTAAAGTGAGAAATAAATAAACAATGGAGTTCAATGTTTCCCAAAATATATCACTTATCACACATTATAAACTTTAAATATATATATATATATATATACATATATATATATATATATATATGTATGTGTATGTGTGTATGTTTGTATGTATGAAAAAAGAATACTGAAAAAATGTTCATGTTAAATAAATATTTCATAGCGAAGAAATCAAACAACCCACCGTGAGAGATAAACTGCTTTTACTTAACATCGAAGGGTAAGGATTCGCTATGATTTATAAAACTCGCCGGTCGAAACTGAGGAACGGGAACAGAAAACGATGAAATATAGTCTACTAAAGTACAATGTAAGTAGAAATTATTTAACGTGTGCCTATAGGTTCAAATGTGGGTATTAATCTTTTTTTCCCAGTGACGTGAAAGAGTTATTAAAAAATGTTATATGTTTGCGTCAAAAACTGCTGCGCTTTGCAATAGTATAGAGGAAAAAGTAGAATTTAGTACTTGATTTTTTTTTACTATTATTTTTAAAATAAATTATTTCTTATATGAACAGTCAATGTTTTATATATATATATATATATATATATATATATATATATATATATTATATATATATATAAAGAGAAAGAGAGAGAAAAAGAGTATGATAAAATTGAAAAAATACTCATAAGTGTATTTTTAGACTAGAATGAATCGATTGATCGGAAATAATTATCTTTGATATAATTAATATTTAAAATAAAACACTGGCAGGCAATTTCCCGGAAACGATAATTACTGTCGATGGATAATATATACATTTCATACGAGCTTGAATGCTGAAACGAAAATCCTTTGATACATAAATGAAAGTATCGACATTTAATGAATTTTTTATCTCGCATTCGTCGAATTGTTAAACACGTAAAACATTCCTAAATATTTAATTATTATTGTTTAGTGATTTCATAACATTTTCTCCTGTATAATATAAATTTAACCGTCGGCAGATTCATTTATTCGATACATTTTTTACACTGACATATAAACAATACTGTTTACGTAATGAAAATATAAAAATGATCGTATTATAAAAAAAATTGTAAATAATTTAAGAATGATTTTAATAAAATATACTTGTTTGTATAAAATGGTTATGTATTTGAGGAAAATGGTTCATTGTGTTTAATTAAAATTTATTTATGAGTTCATAAAATATGCAGAATTAAATGGTTATATCGAATTATTTATTCTGTTTTAATTTGTTAACGAATATTCAATCATCTGTTATAAATATAAATGAAATTTAAAATATTTAAATTTAAATATCTTAAATTGAAACTTGTGTAGATTAAATGTGTTTAGATTAAACATTGGAAAACTTTCTTAGAAGTTTATTTTTAAAAAGTTTTTAAGTATAGACTGAATAGGTTTCATATAAGCTCCTAAGTATTATATATTAAATTATCAAAGATTTAATAAGAAAAGAAAGACTATAAGATGTAAGTTTTCAACTAATCTAATCATTTTTCAAGATAATCCTTACAATTTTCAATAGATTTCTGCTAAAATGTAATAAGTTTTTTTATTCAATCAGTGAGTAAACTAATGCATATTCTTTCACAGCAGTTTTAAGTTAGTTCTCATAGTTGAAATATTTCAAATTTCTTAAATATCAAACTTTTATATCAAGCAATTCTTAGCAGTAAGTGGAAGTTAGATGAAGAGTTTATTTACAATCAAGAAACTTGAAATTTCATCGAAAATTCTGCGTTTTATTCAAAATTTAAAAAATGTGTCTTAATTCGAAAATCCTGTACTTTGATCATAATGGAATCACCATTTAAATAGTTATAAGGAATTTTAAAAATGATGAATAATCATTTATTGAACATTTTTAATTAGAACTTTTTTATATTTTGTAGGGTAGGAGAATAATTTATTTGTGAATATAAATTCTGTCATAATGCCAAAATTGTATTGGAATAGAATTAAATTTCTATTTTTACTTTTTTTTTAAAAAAAAATAAGAATCAAATTTAAACGCATGACCAAAACTGATTAATTTGAAACCAGAATTTATTGAAAAAAAGTGAAAGAATACTTTCAATAAAATGTGTGTGTATTTGGAGTGTATTAAGAAAAACATTTAATATATATTTGTATTGAAATAATCTGTTTAACTTTCGTATAACTTTAAATAGAAAAAGTAAACGAGTTAATGCGATACATAGTAGTAGGACGTGATGTTATCTAGTATTCTTGGCTATTCTTTACTTCATGTAGTGAATTGTGTTCAAGGGCGTGTTCAGCAAGATACGTTACTAGAATGTACTCGAGATTTATACTAAAATAGAGTGTTTAATTGCTATGTTTATTACGGGTTCGTAGGATACAATACATTTTTCTTTTATGTCTGGAAAGTGCGATAAAATCGAATGAGTAGAGTTTATGTCACTAAAAATTATAATTATTTTTAAATAATCATCTCTAGTTTGAAAATTATATTTCTAATTTATTTGTAACTAATATTTGTGTTCTTTAATTGTAAAGTTTATATAATTTTAATCATTCATGAATATATAAAAAATAAAAATTCGATTTAATAAAAACATATTTTATCAGAAGGTCAAACATTTCATTATTAATAAACGTATTTTTTTAAAAAATAGTGAAAATATCGAAAATAGATACAAAAATAACATTAGACAAGAATTTACCAAAAAAATAAAAATATATCTAAAAAAGTAGTAATAAAAAACACTTAAAATTTTATAAGTTGAATAATAAACTTTTATCCCATCTACTAAAATTTTTTTATTATAAAATATTAATATTAAATATATCCGGATCTTTTTACAAAGTTACTAGTCAAAATATATCTAAAAACACATTCCTAAATTATATTGAATTGGAATGTTATCAGTTTTATAAAATAAACTTTGAAAACAGACCCATTTTTGTCCTGATAGTTTTTATCATTTTGGATCATTGGAAATTCTGTTTTCCACTTGTATCACATGTCAATCATTTTCGTATAGACTTTTAATAATAAAATTAACTAAAAATTAAACTAAATTAACATAAAATTAATTCAAACTACTAAGTGCGAACACTAATTGAAAACAAAATGAACTAAGAACAACAGACTAACTGGATAATAAGATATAGTTATAAAGTAATAATCCGAGTCGGGTGAAGGATTTTATTAAATTTATTTACTGAAAAAATGAATATCTAATAAAATATTCAAACAATTCACAAAATTCTTTATTTACTATTGTCATTGAAATGACAGTAATTTTCAGGAGCATGCAATAAAATAGAAATAACTTTTACTTATATTAGATTTTATATTATAATGAGGAAATAATATTTTTTATGTATAAAAAGAATATAATAAATTTTAAACATGAAAATAATTTAAAAGTTTTAGTATAAAATAATTGCAGGGACATGTACACAATGAAGCAGCAAGCAAAGAAGAGTGAAAAGCAGAAAAAAAACAAATCAATATAAATACGTTGAAACTTGCAACGTTGCTTTCCGTATTACTATAAACGTTTCAGTGTGTTTATATAGGCGTGTTTTCATCGTTTTGTTCTTTTATTCACTCTGTTCTCTGCTCATCACTCTACTATCTACGAAGATTTATAAAAGATGGGCGTTTGGCTTATCGGAATTGAAAATCACTGATCTAAATATTATATTTTAGACACATTGAATGAAAACATTTAAAGGTTCTTAAAACATTTTCCTTATTTTTAAATTAGGATTTAACTAGTTCTGCGATGAACAAAAGTGAAAAATATTTTTAGATAAAAATCAGCAGGAAATCTATGTCAAAAGAAGAAAACTTTATTGAGAAAAGAAACGTATTTCAATCATGTTATTATTAGAAAAAAATATTTAAGTAATTACGACTTTATTTTTTTTAAAAAAAATAGACAAAGAGGGAAAAAATGAAAACAGAGAAAGCTGCGTACTGTGCTATATGAAAACTGAATTCGATAATATCTATTAAAGACTAGAAAAGTTAAACTGAGAGTAAAAACTGATTCTAATTTAAAATGTCTTAAAATGAGAAAAAGCAGTATTTAATAGACATGCATCGATTAGAAAGCTTAGATTTTGCAAATTGTCTTTTTATAAAATGTGCAGAATAAAATATAAATTATATCTGGAGAACATATAAAAAGTGATACATATATATATATATATATATATATACGTGTGTGTGTGTGTATGTAAGTTATCTGAGATTGATGTTTTTATAATTTATTATACGTTTAAGCAGTTAAAAATGTATAGTGGAATGTTACTAAAGTATCTATCATAAGAAAAGCTCGTTTGAAATAATTTCACCCCGTCAAAGTATTCTTTTCACAAATTTTATTTCCTTTGAACACGATATACTGTCGTCCAGTTTCAACGTCAACATTACCTTAATCGTAAGATGAACTCTCTGTCTTGAATGTTTCTACATCAACCATCCAACACCATACCATCCGTTCACTTATTTCCAGCCACCCGCAAATTCCTTATTGTATTATTCACAAAAGACTAAAGGAAAGATGTGCGCGTTAAGGCTACTTAACTTATAAATCTATAAAGCTTTCGCCTGCAATTTCAAAGCAGATTAAATATTTGAAGTAGAGATACGAAACAAAACCATTTGCTATCTGCATACAACCCTTCGGCATTGATAAAGTACGAGGCGCGTTGTTAAAATTCTGAATATTTTCTCGTTTCTTTCTCTCTTTTTTTATTTTGGAATGTCCGATTGCTGACGGGCTGACGATCGTTTGTGTGTTCGGAAGAAGAAATGTTCGTATAAACGCTGCCATATCGTTTGTTTTATATAAATAAATAAATGACGATTTTTCGACGAAAAGGTTTATCGGATGTAGAGCAATCATAACTCTTTGTTCAAGATTATCGGATTAGTTTTAAGATAAGATCGAATATAATGATCGAATGATTTATTAACTTTGATTGATCTGAAGCAGAGTATTTTGAAAATAGAAATAATTTTCATTCTACTGAATTTGGTCACAACCACAGGAACTATTTAATTTATTTCATAGTCTATTCTGTAATAATATAATGATTATATATATATATATATATACGAGTATATATATATATATATATATACACACATATATATATATACATATACAGCATCAATTTATAAAGATGACTGATGCTTTAAAAAGTGGATAAAAACTTGATTATTCAAAATATCTATGAATCATATTTTACTATTAAAAAATAGTTCAGTTAATAAGAAATTAATGCCTGGACCAATAAATTTATTTGAATTTTATCTCTGACAAATAATGACACTATCTATTATTAGATAATTTTTTATGTATAATTTGTTTTAAATACTTTTAACATTTATTAATTTACATTTTTGAATGTTTTTAATATTAAATAATTAAATATTTTTTTAATTAAAAAATAGGGTTTTACTAATATATATATATATATATATTAAAACTATCTTAAAATAGTTATATCTAAAAATAGAATAAAGTTCTGAAACAGAGTAAATTCTCTCTCACAAGAATCTAAACAATGGAATCTAAATTTCTCTATATCGTGTTATTTTAAATATGACTGTATTCCTGTTGAAATTCCCTCAAAGAACAATCAAATATGATTAACAATCAATAATTAATTTTGTTTGATTAAAAATTTTTGTGGATTATAGAGAGAAAAAAGAATTCATTTTTGGAAGTTTAAAATAGAACTCATTATACTCATCTTAAAATCATATATACATTATTTAAAAATAAAAAAACACAAAATAATAATATTTCTTTGAAATAACAAAAACTTTTTTCGTTAGAAAAAATTACAGAATTATTTTATACAAGACTTGTCTTAAACAAACCAATTTTTTTCTATGAAAAATATTTGCCTTGAAAAATATTGTTTGTTGTTATATTTCTATGAGAATTAAAAGGTCGCGTTTTTTATCTCGAGTAGATTTTACTGTAAGTTAGAATAAGAATAAAAAGCTTTAAATAGAATTGACTTGATATACTCGTATAATGTTACAGTCTAGACTATTTAAATAAATATGTGAAATATAAAATATCATATTTTATTGAACTGAAAAGTGAAGTAGCATAAATTCTATCTTATTATAATAATATTTTACATACAAGAATATTTCTAAGAATATGTTAATAAAAAAGATAATGGTATAACCAATTTCTGGAATAACAGACTTTAAATAAATATATTTTCACATTGTGAAATGATGTATACTTTTTACTATTATTTACTAAAAGAAAATAACATTGTAAATTTTAATTGAAAACAACATTTTTTCAGGTGAAAACTGTTCATTATATTTTAAAAAATATATAATTTAAATAGAATAAAGACTTTAAGGAAATAATTGAGAGAATTTTATAGTGAAATCTATTTAAAAAAAGTTGTTGCATGTCTACATGTTTGATCTTTTTGAAAAAAGTATTTTAGCATAAATATTACTGAAATACATACACACACACATATATACGTGTATATATATATATATATTCTACTTACTGACTTAAAAACAGTTTTGAAACCGTGGCTAAAATTAATTTTCACAAATGGATTATTCTCTCTCATTCTATAAATCATTAAATCTTTTCTGATTGTAAGTGATTATTGATCTTTCTTGAATGAACATTTTTCTTATTGGCATTTTGGTGATAATGCTATCACTCTCAGAGTGAAAAAAAATCATTCTGGGTTGTGAGATGAGAGGGAATTTATTTACAAATTTACAATTTGCTGATTTTATTAAATCAATGTTTTTTTTTGCAATTATATTTCATTATTTAATATTAAATTAGGTTATACACCCATTTCTATTATAATTTTATCATCGTAAATATAATATATTGGTTGGTAGGAAAATAATTGCGGTTTTTGTTTTATGAATTATAATCTTAATTTATCTCAATGAAGTGTCATTTCGTCGTGTCCATGTTAACATCATTTTAAAGTGAATTTTTCGGTCGGTATTTTGGTAACATCGACATAGGTTTTATTACTATTTAACTTCAAATTGGGCTATTGAATTAAAAATGGAAAAGAATCAATAAGAGCATTTTTTGTATTAGTTAAAAACGGGTGGTAAAAAAGAAGAAACTGCTCGTAAATTAAACAGTGCTTTTGGCGTGGGTATTGTTAAGGAACGTACGGTGCAATGGCGGTTCCAAAAATTTGGGAACGAGAACCTTGAAGATAAAGAAAGCTGTGAGCGTCTTTCTTCAGTTAATAACGACCAACTAAAAGCGTTTGTTGAATCAGAACCACGCATAAAATTTCTAGAGCTTGCACAAAATTTAGGCACTAGTCATTCAACAGTTGTGGATCACTTAAAACCAATTAAATTAAAAAAATGTATATGAATTTAAAGGTCATTAACCGCGATTATTTTTCTACCAACCTAATATAATAAAATTTGAATCTCAAGTCCTTGATATGTTTCTAGTTAGAGAAAGCAACTTAAAGATTTAGTAATTTGATAAAATAATGAAATCTGAAATACTTTTTGCTTGAATACTCAACAGTATGCATATTTGTCTGGCCTGTTAAAGATGGACATAGGTTAAAATAGAACAATTTAACAAATAAATAATTTTTCTGGCATCAATTGATTCTTCAATACTGTAAATTATTAGGTGTATATAAACTTTTGTTATTCACTTTCTATATATACATATACATATGTACATATATATATATATATATATATATATATACAAATGTATCTATATGTTGTCGAAATTTCGGAAAAGTCATAACAGAACTTGCAAAAAGCAAATAGTAAAAATGTCACTATCGAGCTATAATATTTTTTGTGAGTATCTCGTGTGTGAAATTTAATATATTCAAATATTCGTCACCGCGAGAGCTGTCAATACAGAGTGAAAGAGAGAGAGATGAAACGAGAGTGGAAGGTATAGTTTCAACGAAAAATTATTTGTGTCTGTTTAAAATTCCTGTTCGTACTGCGACAATTTTGAACAGATAATAACAAACAAAGCACTAAATATTTATTGTCGGCTAAAATGTCCGCAGACGACCACAATAAAACTGGTGCGCTAATGAACGCGGCAGCGCGCATTCCATACATAAGTAATAAAGAAGAAGAATGGTTTATTTTAGCACAGGACCAGGCACAGGACGATGTTGCGGCTTTAATGTTTCATGTAATGAGGGCGGTGCTCGCGACGGTGTGTGAGGTGGCGAACGGGATGGCTCCAGGATGTACAGGCACCGGGTGGCGGGTGTGTGGAGCGCTACTAGGGGATGGATGTGGCGCTCGTACAAAGGTCGAAGTACGTCCTCGTCCGCTTTACGCTTGGTAAATTTTCTACAATATTGCATGTTTACACTTTCAGCACGGACGTCATAGTGTCAGACGTCAAGTGTCAATTGCGAATTACGTTTCAAATGGGTCTACTTCCTCTCGTAAACTAGAACTGCGTAGTTGTGAATTATGTATTACGTCACGTCGTGAATCTAAACTTGAAAGAATACAAAGATGGGAGCAATTAACGCTTTTCTTTTGAACAGCGACTATTTTCGCTCGTGAACAATGAAAATAATTGCTTTTGATGTTAATTTCGACGAAAAACACAACGTGTGCTTAAGATATCTATATTATTACTCAAACGTTACGTTCGCTTTAGGAGCATGCAGAAATTTGTTACTTCTCAAATAAAAGCTACATTTACATTCTTTCATATATATATATATATATATATATATATATATATATATATATATACACTATACATAAAGACATTACAGAGAGAAAAGAATGTTGAAAAAGCACAAAAATTTATAAAATATTTTCATTTTATGAAAGCTCTTATTTTTGCCGCTTTTGAAATCTGTACAATTAAGTGTTATTATATTAAACACAGTGTTGAACACTAAAAAAAGTTTATTAATTAGAAAACTAAAACATGTTATTGTATATATTTCTAACGAGTGCTCTAGTATGAAAACATTTATTTCCTTATATATTGATGTTTCAGAAGTCAATTATCTTAAATCGGTTGTTCATAACAGTTTATTCTTATTGTATAACAAGGGGGCTCCGCTCCCTATTCGCTACGCTCGCCGAGCCTCACGAGCCATTATCATAGTAATATTATAAATCAGTGCTTTTGTCTTTCCATGTAGATAATTTGCACTAAACTAACATCATATATCAATAATTGCAATTTACAATTCTATTCATTAATATGAATCCATTATTCGTTAATCGTTAACGTTCGGGTGAAATTGGAGACAATCGGAACGAATATGATGACAGAAAGAGAGTATAATAGTAAAAGGAAGAGTTCTAATTTACATATAATGTTATTTATTAATATTAATCCATTGTTCGCTATTCGTTAACGTTCGGTTGGAATCAGAAACAATCGGAACACTATGAAGAATATGATGAAAGAAAGGGGTGTTGGGAATAAGAGGAAAACAACAACATTTTTTCGTAGCATTAATCGTACAATATTTTTATTATAATAGTGAGATAATACTTTATCATAAAAACAGTTCCTGAGATTATGAAATGACTAATTCACAAAAAATAATAATAGATAATACATAAATAGATTTGGTTTTAAAAAATATATATAATATTCAGGAAAAACTTGGAACCATTAACATTTAGTGATTTACTGTTACTGATTTTTTCGAATTATTTATATATTGAAGAATTAAAGAGAGAATTTAAACAATGTTTCAACGTTAATATAAAATATTTTTATTCCCTTACATATCACAAAAAAATCGATTAAAAAAATGTGATAATTATTGAACTTTTAATTCTTGTTTATGCACTATTATAGAGCTATATGATCATTATTGGAACGCTGCAGTATGGTTTTATGACATGTTTTTCTTTGGAGTTATTTAAATTGTACCACACACATTGTTAGATTATACAACAAATAAATTTATTTAATTTAAACATTATAATAAAAATTATATATTTTGAAAATATCAATTTAATATATAATATATATTTATTTGATATTTGCGACATCTTTATTTAATCAAATTCTGAATAGAAAAAAATGTTCAAATAGTTTATTAATAATTTTGATTAATTATTAAAGAACGTAAATGGGGGAAAAAATTAATTCTATCAATCAACATTCCTTTTGCGACTAATTAATTAGAATTTTTTTTTAGTTATTATTTACACTCTTCCGAATAATAATTGTGAATAAAACGGTCATCACTGACAGATCGTTTTATTTTAAATATTCGAATGGTAATGCCGTTACAGTGATAACCGGCTATAAATAACATCATATTGATGACGACGGAAGCAATATATGAGTTTCACGAGCAGAAACTAATCCAACGCTGTATTTAATTAACTCCAATAAGACTTTGATCACGTTGCTTGTCTCGTGAAATGAAATCAGTGTAACGCAGCACTACCACCCACATCCCGTATAATATATATTGAGTTCTATCGAGGCAGTCGATTCCCTGCACTTCCGCCATCGACACGACAGTCCGTGTACGCCGCCCCCGTTCCTGTACACTATTACCTCAATATCGCCCGGTGGCGGCCTCAACATTGCTTCGGATTGAGGCGCGACATTGAGTTAACTGGTGGTTTGTAATTAAGCCTGTCGCTGCATTTTATCTGTGATGTTACATGCACACACGCACATACAAACAACCGCATTGACTCATACAGCTATGGACACATATTTGTACATAGGTTTATGCCCCTGGGGATGTGGCTGTTGTTGTTGCGTTCAAATTAAACTAGACGACTGAATGTCACTGAAAAATGAATTGGTCGTACTCTGATACTCGTTTTGAAACATTTCGACATGGTCGATTTTAATTGATGAACGTGATAATACGATAAAAAAATAAACTAAATGTTATCAGGAAAAATCGATAACATTCGATTTTTACTTTAGGTAAAATATAACTAAATTTAAATATCGAACGTATAGTCAATTCAAAAAATATTAATTATATACAGTTTTTGACAAATTACTATCTAATAAATAAATGTACTCATATCGACATGCGTTTAAGAAATATTTGAAGCTTGTTTGGGTCATTTAATTCTGTTTCTTGTTAAAAAGAGTTTATTTTATTATAACAGTTGTACGTAGAAGCGGAAGCATTACCGTTATTGTCTGAGACCAACATCAAATTTAATACGTTTAGCAGGATTTTTCTATCGGCACGCAGGCAGCGCCCTGTATTTATAAGACATTACTGTTACGACACGCACTTAAAGGTAAGCCCGTTCGGAAATCGAATTGTTACTGTGTTGCGCTTTGAACCAATCTCGTAAACAGCGAAACGTATCGGATAGTAAATGAAATATATCCGGGCGACGGTGCCTCTACCCTTTTGCGATGCATTTAAAACGTTCCGAAAAGGAAAAAAGAGTAAATGCCATAAAGTACCCAATATCGAACCCCAAAACAAAACAATTGTTTCACGAGCGACGTAACGTGAAAAAAAGATCGTAGCAACTTGTCGACAAACACAGAATCGTCAAGATTTATCTGAAGAAACGATACCGGGGCTCGTAAAATAAAATCAGCGCTGGATGGTAGACGGGCACGACGATGGTGAAGGTAAAAGGATATGTTATGTGTACGTTTCAGGGACGGGAACGGGTGACGGCGACACAGGCGAGACATTCGGTCGCGCTGGATAATGGAATCGAAGTGAGAACGCGAACGGGACGACGGAATAGACCGGGCGGAAGGTGGTTACAGAGGACGTTCGAACGCGAGGCAAAAGAATGAGATATGTGACCGTACGCCCCCTAGGCCTATTGTTCCGTATCGATATATAAAGTGGAGTGAAAATGATTCGGAATTGATTTAAGGACGGGTCGCTGAGCCCGACTTGTTTTACATGTCGTATTTGGGTGTCGTGGCACCAGTCAACGCTCGCTTTTATGTACAATTTATTGGCCGCAGTTTATTTATGTGCGCGACGAGCTTGCCGTTTTGTCGAGGAGGCGTCGTTGAAAAAAAATGTCTTATATTGAAGTATTTTTATTAAAACGACGAAGATAAATACAACGAGTCAGATATGAAAAAAGACATGCTCGTTTTATTTTATTTACGCAATGAAACGAAACGTAAACGTTCAATTTTTAATAGTAAAGTTCTTTTGAAGTGATTTGAAATTTATTTATTATATAAGAATGCTTCAGTCGTGTTTATAGACAGGTTTATATAATTTCAGTTTAACATGTTTATAATGCTACAAACTAAATTTAAAATAATTTTAAATACACCTAAACTACATATTTATATTGGAATACAAATAGAATTAAACAATTCAAAGAAAACAAATTGAAAAATAAGTTTATTGTTCTTGGTATCATCAATAATTTATATAAGACTAGTGTAATACATTATATACATGTATATATATATATATATATATATATATATATATATATATATATATATATATATATGTATGTATATATATATATATATATAATTGTATTTATGTAAAGATAAACATATATTATTAAAAATTTGTTTCTACTTTGAAATCTTAGATTTAGGAATGATTATTAATCATAATATTTATATTAGTATATAAAATAGTTTATTAAAAATAAAGTGAAAAATATGTCTTAATAAATCACAAGTATATTTTGTTTTTTGCTAGCTATAATCAAGTATAGCATATATGTGATCAAGGTGATTAAATTTTGCTTTAAAATCGATTTAAAATCTCTATAATCAAAAAAATATAATAATAAAATAATAAGCGATAACGTAAAGAATATTAACAATCCATTACTTTTTATAGAAATAGAATAATAATACAGGAAATAATTTATAAAAACTTTGAAATTTGGTACATAATTAAAGGAGAACAAATCATTTTCAAATATAAGTCAAAATATAAAGTGATTTATTTAATTTCTTCGCGGAAGAGTAGTCATTGTTCATTTATAAAATGTAACCTATGTATACCCACGTCTATCAAATGTAACAGTATTGCTTGACCTATAAAATTATATGAGTAAACCTATTACTAAAACCGAAAGGATAATTAAACCTTAAAAGTAATAAACAGTAATTTAAATGAAATGATTTTTTAATTTTTTCTGAACTTCAAAGAAAATTACGAACAGAAAATATTTATTGTTTTTTTTTTTTAATTGAAAATAACATATTAGCTTTTATCATATTTCTAATTAATTTCACTTTCAATTAAATGTTTCAAATAATAAAATACGTTATTAACTTCTGACAAATTAATTTAAAATTTTTACTAGTTTAAAGTTTACTAGTGTATATATATATATATATATATATATGTATATATATATATATATATATATATATATATAAATATATACATAAATTTAGATAAAGAAATGAAAAAAAAATACAAATAGAAAGATAGAAAAAAAGAATGAAATGATTTCTTACATGGAAAAGTAATAAAATGTACTTGACGATACTTATATTATTCTTTTGTTTCTGAATCCATTTTAAAGAAATGCACTCACTGTATTTATGTCGATTCACCTTTTATATAAACTAAAAAGTCATTGAAAAAAACAATTTATGAAACAGTTAACAAAAAAGTACTAAATCAATTAATAAAACACCCATATGGACAGAAGTCCAGAAGGAAACTAGTACTGAATTGTATCTCTTATAGTTAACTGAATATAGTGCTCGTACAGATAAACACATAATAGTCCGATAGAAAATATTTATAGTAATTATCTAATTCGTTTGGTTTATTGTATACGAATTTAATTTATGTATTATAAAATGAATGAAACTACAGCAGATCAATTTAAGTAGCTAACTGATTATGTTTATATAATAATGATGCTTATTTTTACTTATATATTTATATATATATACGAGTATATATATATATATATATATATATATATATATATATATATATATAACATATTTCTTTATCTATTTAAAAATATGAGTATCGGAATCTTTTATTAAAATTATTTTTTAAATGAGAATAAAATCATTTTCAATTCATTAACAAATTGATCTTCACTTTTAGTACTACTTTCAATTTTATTCCTTACTTTTTTATTACTATTGACAAATTTTATAAATATCATTTACTTTTTCATACATCAAAATTAAATTTATGGTCATTGTCTATTATAACTTTAAAAAATATTTTATTATTCATGTTATTAAATGTGTATAGAAGACATATTTTATAAAAGTATATCAATGAAATGTACTATAGCTACAGAGTAGATTTTTAGAACATGATTTCATTCTTATTATTTAAAAATATTAGTGTTAATTCGTACAAAAAAAATTTGATTAAACATTAAAACGTCATATCTAAAAAATGCATGCGTATCTTACTTATCCTCGAAATAAAAAAATAAATTCTCTTTAATTCCTGCAAGGCCCTTGCGAGTTGTTTTATTCTATGACCGGTTTCAATTTACATCGTTTTTAAATAGATCTTTATCTTATTGTGAATAAATTTAACTTAAAGATGGCTTAAGTAAAAATCGATAGTAGAAAAAATAAACTCATATGAGACTTACAAGACTCAATACACAGCAGATATAGAGACAAATGGCTTAATAAAAAAAATATTATTTGAACCAAGAAAAACATTTTTAAATATAGACGGTTATTTGTTGACATGAATACGGGATAAAATGCTAATCATTTTTAAAATAAATACCATTTAAAAAATCAGTTGATACCCTCATAATATTTCTCTACACAAGACAATTTTTGTAACGTTATTAATATTCTTATTTTCTAAAAGGCTACGTCTTTAGAATAATTTAATTCATGTGTATATTCATTCTAATAATTTTTTGTTTAACTAGCTTATTAAATATATGAAACAAGCACTTAAGTCACTTAATTTCATGAATGATATATTTTATCTCAATTTTTAATAAATTTATAAAATTAAACTGCAGAAATTTAAAATTAAATGAAAATTCTAAGAAGTTTTCGCATATAAACTGTATGGATTCGAAAATAAATTCATGTTTTTACTTAAATCGAATAGAAATAGAATTTCATTCTTTATTTTATGAAAGAGAGTTAAAAATTAAATTCACATCTTAAACATCACAACTATTTTAAATCAAAAACATTAATAACCGATATATGTGTGTATAAAGTTTTAATTTTAACAATTTATCATCGAATTTCACTTGATATGACTATTATTAATATTTCGAAATATTTTAAAAAGTTACTAATTGGAAATAAAAAAAAACTCCAAACTTTATTTTAATTTTCTTGAAAAAGGAAAATATTTAATAACAGAATTTAATTTATTAGCGATACGAAAAGAGTAAAATAATAATAAAAAACTACATACTGACCAACAAAAAAAATCAGAAAACCAAAATATCATCTGAAAAAAGCGAATATTTCTTTTATGAAAATATTATTTCAAGTGAAAACATATTCCTTCATTTGGAAAACATTTCGAATTTCAGAATCATGAAACGTTTATATTCAATAACATTTCAATCAACACAAATCAATTCTTTAAAATTCAAAGAACATAATGTACTCACAGTTCATGTCGAGCGTGACGGCACTGGAAATCGGTGCCACGAGGTTGTTATTCGACGCCTGGCATGTAAATACTGTATGCAGATGTTTTCTTTGTAATCTTTCTAAACGTAATACATTACGGACTCGTCGTTCTGGCAACACTTCGAAAGTATCATCCAGTAAAGCGTTTTCTTGCCACCATGTAACACGTGGTGTTGGCCGTCCTGGAAAACAGACAAACAATTAATACTACCATCAAAATAGATGAAACAGTACAGTCTTAATAAACCATTACATTGCACAGGTCTTTCAGATTTTTTATGTTAGTAAATTTGTCAAATGATTTACTGAAAAATATCTACTAAATAGTATTCGATAACTATAAAATCACGCCATACATTATTACAACAGATTATCGACTCCCTTTACTGTTCGTAATGGCACGCTTACTTTGTCAGCGAAATAACTTTTACGACAGTTTTTTTTATAACGAACTCTGTCGTAAAATGTTCAGGAACCTGTCGCAGGACTCACAACGCTATTATTTATACGGGTACATTTACGGTAATAAGAAGTCAAAGTATTTTGGTTCTTAGAAAAGCTGGTAACTGTTCAACCGAAGCGTTGAAAAGATTTATAACTAAAGAGATTGGCAAATTTGTTATACTTGCAACATTTACTATACACACACACACACACACACACACACACACATATATATATATATATATATATATATATATAAATATATATGTGTGTGTGTGTGTATGTATGTGTTGATATATAATGGATTTCAAATTAATTTTGTGTTTTTCTGAGAACTATTCTCTTTAATCAAACTCAGATTAAACAGAACTTTTCAGAATTTGTAACAAATATATTTTTTAATAATTATGTATCTTTGGGTATTCTTATAATCAAATAGTCAAAAATTCAAATAAGCAGAATTGAAAACAAATAAGAGAAAAATTTAAAAAATAAAAGTATCATGAATTGTTCACTTATATATAAAAAAATATTCATAGTAAAAACTATTCAATAATTAATTACTGATAACATTTTATTACTGTTTATAAGAATTTCAAAAATAAATCTATAATTTAAAAAGCTCTGAACTATTTTTTTCTGATTTTATCTCTCTGAAGATGACAGAACCGCTATTAAAACAAATATAAGAAAGAATCAAAAATGATCCATAACAATTTATTAACCATTTTTGATCAAGAATAGTTTTCCTGATTTATAAGATAAAAAAATAATTCGTTCCAAGATAGTAAATAATCTAAAGTTTCAAAAGACATACACAAAATTCGTTAAATTGACAAGAATGATCATTCTGAAATTCTTTGTTCAATTAGAGAATATCATTTTTTTTTATTTTGATATTACTGATATTCGCGTTTAATTTTGAAATTTAAATGAGACCCTAATTAATGATACAAATAGTAAGTATGTAAAGTAACATCAAGATATCGTTAATTAAATTATTTTAAATACATAACACGATTACATATATATTAATACATGTATAAATCCAAATGTAATAGTCATCATTCATGTATTTAATTTCAATAATGTTCGGTTTTAAATCAATACTAATAAAATATCATATACTGTCATGTTATGGTTAGTTGGTGTAAATATTGTTATACGTTCATAAAAGAGATATATAGATAAATGATTAATCATATATATTATATATATATATATAACATTATTTTATTTATTATGATATTTTATCAAGAGAATAAATTCAATTTTTAATGAATCCAGTGAATAAGATTTTTCTCAGAAATTTTCTTCACAATCGTTTTTTTTTAAAAAAAAATGAGGAATAATAATAAACGTTAGTTCATGAAATAACAAATTAAAAATGATGTAATTCGTTTCTTGAAAGAAATATATGTGTATGTATTTATTTTATTTTTTATTTGTATTGAATTGAATTTATATATATATATATATATATATATATATATATATATATATATATATATATATATAATTGTATATGTACATGTTTTTTTTAAAAAAAAACATGTTTAATATCAGAGTATCAGTATTTTTATCTGGAAAAAATGGTTAACACGGACATGAACGACATCGTACAATGAATACACGTGGAAAGAAGTGAATAAAACGCTTGTGAAAAACTTTTCCAGATTGCTATACATCCCACTATACATTATTTCCGATAGTGAAAAAGCAAAACTTCAAAAACATGTAAATTGTGTGCATGACAACATTCGTATTGACACGGAGCGATATAAGAGATTCGATATGCACAATACAATGACATATGGATATGTCATTGCTCTAAGCGAACCCGTTTACGTTCTGCCGAGGACATTTCCTTCCACACAGTCGGATACACTTCTTTCCCGTGACAGTCATTCTCGGCCTAATATCCGTTGCTGAACCGCACAACGAAATATATAGTTTTCCTTACGTGTCAATTCAAATATTATATTGACACACGAAACGACATCGTTGCAATAACACACACTGCGCGTTATTCGCTGACAGTATATTTTCGTTTCTTTTTTTTTATTTAGTCGTTTAGAAGGTATTTCAGTATCAAATATTTATATCTAATGTTTTCTGACGAAGGTAAATGTCAAAGGATCGTTTCTTTTTGCTATCTATGCTTTTTACTCAGTAATCCAAATATTTTTTCATCAAAAGCATTATCAGATTGACATTAAGGTCTTATATTATTTATTTACTTGAATTCATAAATGCCATATATATATATATATATATATATATATATATATATATATATATATCTTTTGATTTTTCTCTCTGATTTATTCTTAAGCAACTTGTTGATTCTCGAAAAAAAAACTAATACATAAAAACATTTATTGTCCTGAAGACAGCAGCAAAGAAAACAACGAGAAAAATCAATTATCACTGAAAAACAATTAAAAGTAAAAAGTTAACAATTACTCGTATAATTAAAGTGTTTGTGTTTAATTTCGATCACTAATCTTATTTCCATTAAAATTGATGCAATGTGCTCACTGAATATTGATGTAATTGTGGAAATTACACAATGTGCTTGTAGATAAATATTTGTATTTTTAAAATAATTTCGTATATTTGATAAAAAAAAGTGTGTAGTTATTTCTATAATTAAAAATCAGTCAGTACACTTTTTGAAAATTTTATTCGTCTTCTGATTGGTTGATAGAGATCTCGTGGTCTCTGTTCTGATTGGTTGAGATCAGTCACATGTATGTAGCTCTCATACTGTGTAAAATGAAAGAGGGTATACGGTTTCAGTGTAAAACTGATAAGAAATTTATTGAAAATCTTGTATTCACTGAATGTTAAAAGTAAAAAAATTGTTATTTCGTTAGAATAAAAAAAGTTATTAATTTCTCAATAAATATACAAAATACCTATTAAATTTTATTTTAATAAAAGTATACGTTATAAAACATTTAAATATTTGTAAACATAAACTACTAAAATAGTATGTTCCAGTTTTATAACTCAATTTAATATTATTTATTGGTGAAAGTTGAAATGTGGTACAACTATAATTTTAGTGAATTATTTTTACTGTTTCCATAAACAGTAAATATTATTTATTACAATAAACACATTATTATGGTTTCACTTTTATATCATATGAAAGTCAAACACGTATACATACATGCTAACTAGCTATTAAGACATATTTCATATAAATACTTACCACCAGTAGCCACGCAAGTAATATCGATGCTGGCTCCTTCATTGTACGGGCCAAGAATGTAATGAGGTATATGTGTTCCTTGGTCATCCAGTATACTAAGTTTTTCTGGCGGAACTGAAAATAAAAAAAGGTTATAATTAAACATATACTATCTGTATATTTATTTTTAGAATTATATATATTTTTTAAATCGTTTCTAATGGGAATAAACTTACAGATATTGCTACAAAATAACTAAAAATTAATAAAAAGAACTTATTTTAAAGATGTATGGATTGTTTGTTAAATGTTAAGACATTTAAAAAAAATTATAACATTAATTATTTGTTTAATATGAATCTATATGTCAGAAATAAAATCCATTTAATTTCCGGTTTAATAGAAATTAAAATTTGAATTTACAATACATTCACAAGTGTTATTACAAGTATATTATTATTACAAGTATATTATAAGTGTTTTATGCTGAGACAATATCTTATCATCTCATTGAATGTAATAGAAAAAATATTTTTTTAAAAAACGAGGATGTTTCTATGTTTCTGTATCTATATAGTTTAAGAACAAAAAAATATCCAAAATATAAATAAATTTAGCTAAAATAATATTTAAAAAAGAAATACATTATTTATAAATACAAATTGAGAGCTTTGAGCATTTTAAAATGTTACTTATAATTTCTTTTACTTATTACAAAGAGAATATATTAACGAATTTAGAATTTTGGATACTTTTCTCTGATTTTGTACCTATAATAAATCTTTAATAAAAATATATTATCTTTCTAGCAAGCAAAACAAATTTAATCATTATGAATATGACTGATAAAAAAAGAAAACATTAATTATTTGATTTTATTTAATATAAAATTATGAAGAATTAAAAAATTAAATTCTCAAATCATAAAATTATCAACGAAATTTTCTTACTTTTTTGGTTTGAATAAATATAATAAATTATCGATTTGCTATTAACAGTGATTTATGTATGTGTTAGTACCTTGGCACTTGTAATAAAAAACATTAATTGTAATTCGATTAAAAACATATCTTCATAAATATATTCTTCTAATAATGATTAATGGTTATTTTTGAATTGATTATTCAAAATGAAGTTTTTGATTGATTATTCGAACCATGTCAAACAATAATTTTATTGTGTGACTAAAACTTTGTAAACTTAAGTTAAACACAGGGTACAGGCTAAATAATGATTAATGATAATTTGCATAATTGGCATTTTTTTTATAAAATATACATTTTGGAAGAAAATATATTTATTATGTAATTTTTAACATGTTATTTTTTGATAATTCGTTAAAATAATTAAGGTAGATAAATTTATCATATATAATAGATACATGATAATTATTCTCAATCAAGTTAGACTCAAACAATGACATTTCTAAATTTTAAACTGAATTTATAGACATTTCATATTTTTTTACATTAATTACTTTTCAAGAAGTATGAGAATAAATAATAATTGTATTTTATTTATATGTATAAGGATTTTTTTAAGCATTTTATATGTTACACAGAAAAATAAATTTATAAAGTATCATTCTCTTAACAAGTAACAACAAATGTATTGACTTTTTCACTCACTGCATAAACCGTAAAGAAATCTGCTCATAAATGTTCAATATTTAATTATTAATCATTACTGATTGTTTCTATTAGCAACAACTAAACTATGAAACAAACTCTGAAATTTTAATTAAAATTCGCATAAGTAATAATCAAAAATTATCAAGAATCAATCATTAAACATTTTTGATCAAAATAATTATTTGTTATTTCTGGAGTGCATAAAAAATTCGTTCTTGAATATGAATTCAATTAATGTTAAGATCATATTTCCAAATATATTAATTTTTTAATATTATGTTTATTATTGATAATCAAAAAACGGTTATTATTTTTAAAAACTTCTATATCATTTATATAACTGATATTTTATTCTAGATAAAATTTTTTTGAGTACAATTTGTGTTTTAAAACCGAAGTTGTATAAATTTGTTCTATACGAATCTATGAAACAAATTATTTATAAAATTTTTTCACACATTCCATAATTCAGAGACAAATTTTTTTCCAGTCAAAAGTTTTCATTAATTAATTATTCATCATTCTTGATTGTTTTTTTTTTATATTTCGATATCGATGTCATCATTCTACTTAAAAATGTCAAAATTCAAAACCATTTAAAGAAAAAAATGAATTAATTGCATGTTAAAATTATATATTTTGATAGAACAATTTCCTATTTTAATAACATAGTTTATTATATCAAACAATTTCGTAAAAAAGAATGTAAAAAAATAACGGTATACATTTGTAATCTAATTAACATAATTTATTAATGTATTATATCTGTAATTACTATTGATTTTTCAAATTTCAGGAAATAATTTAAACAAATAAAAAATGATATATAAATTAATATAAAATTATAAATTAATAAGAAATATATATGTGTGTGATTTAATTCAAGGAAATAATGAATGTATACTTTCCCTGGTAGAAAATGAAAATCAACTGTTTTATGACCAACTGACTTGTAATTTAATCATATCATTTAATTCTTAAGTCACACTTTTAAACAAATAATGAAATGTTACGTTAATTTCATAACATTTGATTAAAAAAAAACCTTTAATTGTGCATGTTTGAGAAACGTCTCATTAATAAGAAACAAATCAACCGTAATTAAATTCTGTCCTTATACGTAATTTAAAAACATAATTGTATCAAAGTGTATAATTAACAGTTTGTCGTATACATTTCCATACTGTACCATTAAAAAATATATATATCTATACGACTTAATTATTGTACAGGACACCCTTTTTCGTGCCGTTTGTTATTAATGTCGAAATACATACAAAAATGTATGTTAAAACATCCATCGAAAGCTTTACTTGTATTTTTTAGGTAAAAAATGTTCGTGTATTGTTCTGAATGAATAACTTATTATGATTACAGTCACACCGAACGAATTCGTGAAATGTGTTTTTGTAACATGGCAAAATTGTGATATCCATCTACAGTTGAATATTCATGTCGTGTTAAACATTGTGCACTGGTTTTGTAGATAAAATGCGAGTTTCTGGTAAATATCAAATATTGGCGATGAGCACATTTACATTAAAGTTTAATTAATTACGAATTGAAACATTATCAACTTTATTATAATTTATAAAAAGTTATTATTGTGGTTTTTGATTATTCTTAATTAAGTAATCATTTACATTCATATATAAAATAAGTCATTATTGATAAATTAAATTAATTTATTCTAAGTAAATTATAACAACCCCGGATATAACGAATTCCTGTATCCAAAAATTTTAATTACAATACAGCTTTGGCATTGTGACTAAATTCATTTCAACTAACGTATTCTCTTTTTACTCCACAAACCAACATTTTCTGATCAAAAATGTCAATTTGGCGCTCTAAATACGATGATATTAACATTGAAATATGAATAAGAAACAATAATAATGATTAATAATGATTTATTGAACGTTTTAAAAAAAAATGTTATGGTTTGTTAAGTGAAACAAGAATTCATTTGTGCAAGGAGGATTTCTATATGTATGACATTTTGTAATGCTATTTTTTAATCACTGTTATAACATTCAATTTGTATTTTAGTACGATCAGTTTCAACACTTGTCTTATCTTAAAGTAGATTAATCATTTAAGTCATATAAATGAATTTACAATGGAATCGTATTCACCTCTTTCTTTATACATCACGAGAGACACATACATACATATTTCTAACATACATATTTCTAACTGATGCCAACCAAGCAGAATAGAGAACACACGATCCTCATCAATTAATCAGAACACGAATAATCGATAACACATGACGACGGTCACGTTTTGATTTTTATTAACAGACAGATAGTTAAAAAATGAGAAATTAAATCCAATCGATGTTATATTTATAAAATTGTATTTAAAAGTTATTAACAATTATGATACGGACTCTGTTGGTTTCTTTAGAGTGAGTAATGACGTAACATTTCTTCAAAGAGAAGAATAAAAATATATAATATTTTAAAACTATATTCTAATAAAATTTGTAGATATCTAAAAATATTAATAGCTAATAAATGCACCAATAAACAACATAAAATATATTAATATTAAATTTAATTAGGTCATTCTCACACAAATGTTGATATTGGACAACGTAGGAGTATCAATCGATAGTTTAGTAAATATAATTTTAACACACACAAACACACACACACACACACACATATATATATATATATATATATACATATATTAAAAATTATTGTTTTTTATTAATAAAATGTATACAATAAAATATGTAAATCATTATAATTGTCAACTGTTGAGAATTTAATTAAATAATGAAAAAAATATTATAATACATATTTTAAAAAAATGTATTTCTTAATTTCATTAGAAAGACATATATATATATATATATATATATATATACACATACACACAGAGGAACATGTATATAACATAATATACATTTATATTTATTATCACACACTTATGTAAGTCATACTTATTTACATGCATAATATTGTTTTAAACAAACAGCTAAAAAAGTCTCACCTAAACTGAAACAAGGAAAATATTCCAATTGCGATCTACATGTATACGTTTATTTGTATAAATTAACACACGGCATGCGCGCAATTCGTGCAAATTCTAACGGCGCCGTGTCATTCGTCCACGAGCGGATGGGTGTTTGTTTGAAAATTTAAATTATTATACCGAAAACAATGTTTTGTGAGTAGTTTTTCCTGTAATGCTTTTGGTACGCTAACAGCGACGACAACGACTCGACGACCTGTCTCTTTATCCACTCACTATGTCGGATTTTACTGCGTGGATGGTAAGCAGAAAATGGGTGCGTTGAAATAATGGAGAAAAACATGTTGAAATGCCTCCCTCGTAACATGTTGTCATCGTGTCAACACGAATATCAGTTTAATCGAAACAATTTATACGTAAATAGGCATTGTATAAATTTAACTCATTCGGCGATACCTACTTACACAAATATTCATATCAACGTGACTGCCTTACGCATACACTCACTGTTATATATATATATATATATATATATATATATATAAAAAAATTTACATTAATACTCGAAATAAATTCAGCAGATTTTCTCTGTAACTGTTAAAACAAGTAACCATTACAAACGGCTGGAAATCTAATACAGATCAACAGCTTAGAAGGCAATTATACTGATACTCATGTTATTATATTACTGTTCCATTAACCTCATTTCTACCAGGTTGTTTTTGACCCATTTTTTTGGTTTAAAGATGTCAATTGTTAACAATAAATTTATTTCTCAGGGATAGTATTATACATTCTAGGAGTTAAAATGGGGTAATGGATACGCAGCACACCACATTGACTCCAGCTCGAGTCGTATTGCCTCTCTTGTTTAATTCTGACTCTCATCTCCAAGTGGTTTACCCTGGTGAACTGAGTAAACTCACTCAATATCGGGTACCCACGATGGCGAGATGGATCAGGGCTAGCGAAAGCGGGAGAATGGTTCTCCGAAAAGAGGGTTGTAAGTTAGTATATCACATTATTTGGATTTAGACAGCAAATTAAACCGATTTAATCATATATTCTACAATCAATTTAGACTAATTAAAGACATATGAAATCTCATCAATAAGCATTTACAAAAAGACATCTCATGTGCGGTTGAGTCTATAGATGAGCAGATTATAGATGCGTTTAGAGACAAAGTATTTCCAATGTATTCCTTTGAAATCCGACAATTGGGTTTCTGTCTTTTTTTAGCACATTCTCTAAGGATTGCACACGTGTTGAAACTAGTAGTGGGAAACAAAAACTCAAATAATCCAAAATGATGAAGACTATCAGGATAAACCGAATTAATATTTTTTTGTCTTAACAATTGTTTCAATTTAAATAATGAAGATTTTTAATGCATATCTTAATATTATATCCTAGTAGTTAATTTAAGAAAAACAACTTTTTAGAATTCAAGTTAATAATATAAGATTTTTTAATATTTATATTAGAGATAGAAGTAATTAACACTTTTTTTTATAAAAAATCGCATTTATTCTCTTAAGCAACGAAATATAAACATAAATAAGGAGAGATGAGTATAATTCACTTGTTCCTATTAAACATGAACGTTCATTTCGCTCGGACGATAAAGATTTTATTCGGCGAGAGAGGGTCACGCAGGTCACCAACAGATGTAATCTCCACGCTATGCATGGATTTACGAAGTGGGATTAGCTCGTTAATGACCCTCACACGTAATGAAGATAATAGCGATATGCATTTCTTGTGCGATCCTCGTATACCCCTCTTTTACCAATCCTCCAACGGACATACAAACGAGCTGTACATTCGTTCCCGTTCATCTTTCAATGAATGGGAAATGTGGAAGAACGTTGTCGGCTTCGTTCCTATATTCTATCGTGATAGAATGAAATGTGTGTTTATGCGGGTCAAACGTACTACCAGATAATTTGTTAATTTAACAGAGAAATAGTTATGTACGAGAGCACTCGGCGCTTACACGACAATTGCTATTAATGCGCCAGCGGATTAATATAATGGTTGTTTTATCGAACGTTATGAGGACATTTTATACGAGATGTTCGATTATTTAGTATCATTAAAATTGCTTTGATCAAAAGTCTACATGTACTGATTCGGTTCATTTCCACAAAAAAACAAATATTTTAGTACAAAGTTCTCTTCTATTTTAGTACCCTCACATTCACCCTCAACATTCACTCAATAATAGCTAAAGACAAAGAAACACTTTTTGATAATTCATCTAAGAAGAAACAATTATAAAATAAAGACAAAATCCAAGTACCTGCATGATATAAGAAAGAAGATATATTCATTGAATCCTACTATAAAGTAAGTGCAACACGAATTACAATTAAAAAAAATATATAAAAGTGTCAAAAATTATTACAATTTAATAGAGGAACAAAGTATAATCAATCAAATATACTGAAGTGTTTTCTAGATTTTAAAAATCACTTCAAATCAAAATGAAAGAATTAAAACTGAAATTTAATACAGAATAGTGAGAATTCAGACAATATTTAAGAGAAGTAGATTTTGAAATGGAAGGAAAAATTGAAATATTGTGAATTTTTTAACTTTTGGGTAATGTATTGGGTCTTTTTTATTATGACTAGTTTTGGTATTTGCACCGAAAATCTCTTTAGACAAATTGTAACTCAATAAATATGTAAACTAATAGTTAAAAATTGAAGAGGAGATTAAAAAAGTGCATATGGGTATAAATAGATTTCTTTTTTATTTTCATTTATGTGAAATGAAGAGTCAAATCCTTAAAACGACTATCAATTTATGTTAATCCATAAATCCGTTTCTAAGGTTTTTAAATAAAAATTATAGGAGAATAATTTCCTAATTCGAATAAATTTGTTAACAAATTATTTTTTCTTTACAAATTAATTTTCACTTGTCCCACAAATCATACAAAATTTTCAATAATAGATTATTGATAATTTTTCATGAATGCAAAAGTATATTTCGATAGAGCTTCAATCATTAGAGAGTTAAGGTACAAGAAAACTATTTTTAAATAGAATATTTCTTATATATTTCCAATTTATCTAAGTATTTTTCTATACTGCATCTACAACACTCCACTATTTTCTCATAGTTATTTTTCATATTATTTTCTATGCCAAATCGCGCTTATTTATTGCGGAAAAATGAAAATATTATTATGGATCAGTTTAAATTATTAGAAATATGCAGTGAATTTATAAATATATTGTTTACTTAACATCAAATATTTTTGATTTGTTAATTTCTAAGTACTGGTATTGAAACATTTTTATCTTTCATCAATTATTTCTAAAAATTCGAAAATACTTTATATATTTTTAGAATAATTCTTTTATATCAAAACATACTTGAACTGGTTTAATTCGCTTATCATTAAATAGTTTTTTATCGGTTAACAACAATTAATGATAGTAAAATGTTTATTACTCGTTTTTGTATGTAATTACAAAAAACATTTCTACATAGAAACTATTGATATATGTAACACTTTTTCAAAAGTCAACAATGCTTATTTTATTGTATATATATATATATATATATATATATATATATATATATATATATAACTGCATACAATAAATTCAAACATGAAATAAATGAAAATAATTTATTGTAATCAAACGGACATATCTGAATATAAACTGAACGTTGTATTTGATTTTACGAACATCGTTTAAATTCGATGTATTCGAAACTGCACGCTCTATTAAGTTGTGAATGTATGGTAGGAAATGTTAACGAGTCAATATCTAAATTAAAAAAAAATGTCAAATCGTTTGCATATGTGGTATGCGTTCGAATGGAAACTTGTGAATTTGCTGATTAGTGACTGAACATCAGTACTTTGTATGTTCAATTTATGGATGTTAATTATAGACTAAATTTGTAATAAATTTCATTTAAAATATTCGAGTAATTAAAACTGATCTTCAATAAATCGTTCATTACTTTTTAATTACAAGTAAATATGTTTAATATTTAAAAATGCATTGAATATTATATACAAATTTATATATTTTTTTATCAACTAGTGATATTTTTTTAATCATAAGTTATATAGTACGTGTTTCATATGAAATATGTATTATATATTCCATTTAATACAGTATTCATTTATAATTTATTCAATTTTATTCATGCCAATTTATTATTTTATCTATCGAGAAATTTAATTAGTATTTGAAATATATGGATTTTTAATGAAACATTTTATTATACATACATATACATATATTATATATATATATATATATATATATATATATATAATATACATATATAATATATATATATAATATATATATATAATATATATATTATATATATATTATATATATATATATATATGTCTACAAATTAATTCGGTATCTGTTTATAGAAAATCAATATTAACGGAAAAATGTATATTTACTAAAGAACAAAAATTTCTTTACTATTTCTGTATATTTGAGGATGTTAGAACAAAATTTCAATGAAAGAATTACGTAATTTATCTATTACTTGCTTTCTGAAACGAGGGGAGGTGTGTGTCTTAAGTTTACTTTCAAAGGAGATGTGAGACTAAAAACGTTAAGAACCCCTGGTTTATAGAGAAGTGACGAATGTGTTTGTGCATATTAATTTAGTCACATTTACAAAAATTATAAGATCAATCATGTTGTAGGTAAGTACAAAAAGTAGCTTTTAATAAAATTATTTTAAATGTTCTGGATATTCAAATTTAAATAATATGTTTTTTATAAGATATTAAAGTAAACATGGGTTACAATAGACTAATAGAGAGTTCAATTTTCGAGCTGAATCCTTTATGAAGTGTGATAGGTAGATAGGCAAGTAGTTATGTGTGACTACATAAACGTTTTTATTTAATTTAAACTAAGTGACTATAATACTTGAATTAAATATATTTAATCTTGTGTAAAATGTCTGAATCTCAACACAGATAGTAAAGCATTAAATGGACATTTCTTTCATATAACAAATAAGCAATGAAAATTAATAGACAAAAAACGAACTCAGAGCTTAATACCACTTTTCTTCGAACCAATGTCTCATGTGTCATCTGGAGTCGACAAGTAAGATACACAACAGTAAAAGAAAAACCCCTAATAATAAAAGGAAGTACCAACAAGTACCCGGCGGGCGACGACTATAGCAGAAATGACACGTATAGTCTGTGACGGAGCACATTAAAATGCCAGCGAGTGTGCGAGTTGCGCCAGAGCCACCTCTAAATGATTCATGGCAGCTCACGATGGAATTTATCTCGGTATTAATTTTGATTTACGCGTCTACGGTTGTATGTAACAATCGCTCTTTCACTCGTGCTACGATCCTTTCTCACTCACACTTATAACTCATTTGTCTGTGATAAGTTTCTGTTTGTAATTGTTTCCAATCTTTAACTTCCGGTCGTGTTCTGCGCCCTCTACGGTCACGTACCTCCACTGATTTACGGCTGTAATCGTTTCCGGGTACCGAATGTAATCCGGGACGGTTTTGCTGATTAATTCGCTAGCTGTATTGCAGTTTGTATATCTTTGCTTTCGGTGTGCGTTTCGGTAATTGACTTTCACGCTCTTTTATTTTTCACTTTTTTCCACGGTACGAGTACGACGGAGTTGGATTTTTTATTATTATTATCCGAGATCGGTTTTCGGAGATTGAACGCGGTTCGGGAGAATTATGCCAGATCATTGATACGCCATTATATACCTATATGCCGTCGTTTTATCTCTCGGAAATTTATGAATGCCGCTCTTATACGTTTTATATATTTTCGGATTACGGTAAAAAAATACAGTTTATGCGGTACACGTTTCGTAAGTTAACGTAAAAAACGGACAAGTCTGAGGTAGTTTACGACAAACGAACGAATATTTTTCTTCCCACAAATGCTTGTAAATTTTATTTCTTCTCAACTAACGTACGCTGTTCTAGAGTTCTATCAACATTTCGGAAATAATAAAGATTTAAGGCCGATTCATATATTTATTCAGATAAATCTCTATAAGACTTATGATTATTACCCTTTTAAAGTTATCAATACATGAAATTATATACATATATATATATATATATATATATATATATATATATATATATATATATATATATATATATATATATCAACGTTAATATAATGAAAGTCTTAATTCACTTTATTTAGACCGAATCGATTAAAAATAAAGAAATACTAACAAGTGTTCGTGGCATTCGTTCTGAAGAAAATATTGACTTGGTTCGTGAAAAAACGAATCGAAAGAGCCAGAATCTCAATTTCACGACGTTTACAGCAATTGGGCCTTTCACAGACGACCACAAGGCGTATCTTGTATAAGGATTTATTGTTGAAGGCTTATAAAGTTCGATTAACACAAGATTTGAAGCCAGAAGACCAGTCACCGCGTCGGAGATTTATTAATTAGATACTGGAACAACAACAGGGTTTTACTGAAAAAGTCATCCTTAGCGATGAGGCTTACTTCGAACACTTTGGCTAAGTTAACAAGAAAAACTGCTGAATCTGGATTAAAAAAATGCAAAGGTGATCGTTGAGAAGCCACTAGTTGGTGCGCACTTTGGTACGGTGGAGTCGTTGGTCCTTACTTTTTTGAGAATCAAACTAGTAAAGAGAATACTGTAAATGATAAAAAAAATACCGAAACATGACAAACCATTTTTTTGTGGACAGAATTGGATAATATTGATTTGGAGGACATGTGATTTGAGCAGGACGGTATAACAAGCCACACATCTGATGAAACAATTAATTTATTGAGGACGAAATTTCCTAGTCACGTTATTTCCAGAAATAGAGACATTAATTAGTCAGCGAGATCTTGCAATTTAACACCGTTGGACTACTTTCTTTGGGATAATGTTAAAGGACAGATGCACGGTGATAATCTCAAATTAATTTACGACCTAGAAGATAAAATCCGAAAATCAATTGGCGAGATAGAGCTCCAGTTGTGTAAAAACGTTATTGAAAAATTTAACAGAAAAATAGTTATTTGTAAGAAAGCACACGGCGATTGTTTACACGATATTACTTTTCACTGATAAATGGCATACACTCAGTTATTATTTACAATAAATAAAATTGAAATTTCAGCTCACAATCTTTGCTATATTTTAAATTAAAAAATTGCGCCCTTATTGGGAAAACCCTGTAGTTCTAACAGTGGTTAAATTTACTTTCACATATAAATTATACCACAAAAAAGTTAATGATTGAAATTGAATAAGTGTTTATAAAACCATTATACAATTCTAATTTGTTAAACAAATACATTTGATTATGAATTTGAAAGTATATCGATTATCTTATGAGAAGTAAAAACTAATAAATATCTTACAGTAAACAATATTCGATCTAGCTATGATAATTACGGGTTCAAAACTTCTTCTAATCGCAATAAACAGCGTTCAAATCCATATAACGAATGTTTCATTCGATGCAACCACGACAAAGCAGAATATAGTCATTGCATTTGTACTGCGGCACTCGTTCTAAAACGGCAAACCTACTCAAAGGGTAAAGTCTCTTGACTGCAGACAACGTTCGTTGTTCAGCTGCACGGACAGTTTACTGCAGAGAAACAGTCGGAGTGTGTTCAAAATTGCACTTTAATTGCGCGCTGGCATGTTATTGTAATTTTATTATGTCATACACATGTGCTGTACAGTAAGTGGAGAAACACAATTCTCTTGCAGGATTAAGTAATTCTCATTTCGCGCGTATGTCTGTATATTTGTGCTATTTGTGCTTTGTACTGAGATAGTGGCAGTGTGTGTCGCTGATATTAGATTTGTGACGTATGCTGTTCCAAATTTTCTAAGCACTGAATGAAAATGCTCAATTTAATTTTAAATTAAGTACCGTTGAAGAACTTTATGTTCTACATTGAGATGTTTTACTCTTATTAAACATATAAGCTTCAAATTACACAAATACTTAAATTACTCCAGTCGTACATTCAAGTAAAATTAAATGCTTTCAAAGAAAAAAATTCATAGCAATGTTTGAAATAAAATCATTGTTTCA
Source organism: Acanthacorydalis orientalis (assembly GCA_034766995.1). NCBI lineage: Eukaryota > Metazoa > Arthropoda > Insecta > Megaloptera > Corydalidae > Acanthacorydalis > Acanthacorydalis orientalis. The sequence continues at coordinate 7,557,924 of CM068318.1, forward strand.
TCGTCTCTTTAACAAAGAACAATCTTGTGACTAGAACAATTTCAGTTTTTCAAGCCTCAAATAAGTATATATAAAGTTAAATAAAAAAGATTTACGAACAATTATACTTGTATTGTTTTTCTACACTGAATAATCAGAAGATAATTTTATATATATATATATATATACATAAAGACTAATTATTTGTTTATTCATTTTAATTTTTAGCAAAAACATTTCATAAAATACAAATTAAAATAACAATTGTTTTTATTCAAAAATAAATCAAAAAATCGACTTAAACTCAAATAAGTTGTTTTGTTAAAAACTTACTCACTGAATTATAAATACTTTTTTTATTTCATAAATGTTTCTTTCATTTAAGAAATGTATAACTACTCTCTCTCTCTCTCTCTATATATATACACACATATATATATATATATATATATATATATATACATACATACACATCTCTATTAATAAAAATCAGTCCTGTTGTTGTCAAATGATTTTGAATGAATAATCAATTATAGAACATTTTTAATCCGAAGAAAATAATATGGTTTGTGGAAAAGTGAACACTTATTTGTGAAAATACAAGATTTCTATTATTTAATTATAATTGTCAACTACATTGTAGTTAAACGAATTAGTTTCCATCAATGATTTTTCCAAGATATTTTAGTCAATTATTTTTTAAAATCTGTTTAAAATTTAATACATTTTTCCCTAACAAATACCAATTATTGTACTGTCAGCTTTGATGATAAACTTTTGGTAATTTTTTAAAACAAAAAAATAAACAAGTAAATTTACTTGTCTATTTAACACATTTACATTTTTATTTTTCAAATGACTGACAGACTTACTGAATTACTAACAAATTTAATTTCGAGACCAAGTTCGTGATAATAAAATTAAACAATTCAGGACAAGTTTAAATCAGGCGTGGTATTCTTTCTTGGAAAATAAATAAAAACAAATTATCTTAATATTCTTATAAGATGTTTCTTTTTCTTAAAAAAAAATATTTAATTTAAAACAAACTTATACTTTGCAAACGGTTTAACAAGACAGGTTTACAGTGATAAACTACTTTAAAAAGTAATCACGTCTTAGTATTTACCTGCATGTATATACAACGTTACATATAAATACAATTCATATATGGAAATTTGAGTGAATAAGTAATATATATAACGTAACATAAGAAGACTTTGGCGATAGAAGCTCATCCTGACAACGTTCTAAAATAGCTCCGCAATAAACTTAGAATAAAATAAACTATGCTGCGCACATAAATGACACAGAAGTGAATATATTTTACATAAATGACAACTGTATAAATGGATGAATGAAAAGTTCGTAGCTGTACGGTGTCGTTGCTAACGGAGACAATGTAATACTGGCGTAGTCTTACATAATCCAGACAAAACAGTGTTTGTTGTTTATGAAAATGAAGTTTGTAGAATATAGCTGGGCACGGTGGTATTTCGTTGCAGAGGGTTGTGTATCTCGGAGCTCATTACGTCATATCATTCATTTTAATGCGTTCCGAGAAGGTGGATGCAATACGGAAATGCACCGTCCGTGTACGTTTTATTAGATGAGAAAAAGCATCTCTCTGTGTATTATAATGTATGCAAATGCAGATCTGGCATGGTCTCCACATACCGAGATTGCTCTAAATGTGAAATGAATCTCTTTATAAAACAGTGTCATTGTTTCAAGGAGAAATATTGTTTTTTTATTGACAGAAAATTCGAATTTACTCCGTTCTTTAAGTTATGTTAATATGATAAAAGTTTTTTACTGATCCATCGTTATTTAAATTGTACCACGTATCATTTCATAAATGTATTTCACTTAAATGCACATTCATTGAAATATAACACACTACATCTGGTATAAAAAGTTTCAATAATAGAGAGTATTAAATAAAATATATTGGTCTTTTTATGGTTATCATGTGCTTGAAACGTACAGTAATGGATAATTTATATAAATATACATTTTAGATGTGGAATTTGATATGGAATAAAAAAAGAAATACATTGTTTCATATCATTTAAAAAAATGATTTTTGTATAGAAATTATTAAAAATGAAATCATCAAACTTTGCAAGGATTTGTTCAGAAGTGTTGACAGAATATTTTAAAGAATGTTGCTTTCACTGTTTGGAAGATAATATTACATTTTAATATATCAGTTTGGCGGTTCTTTTATTCGGTGATCTTAAGATTTAATTAACTGAAAAAAAAATATATTTAATAGAAAGAATTAAAATATATATGATAAAGTCGTCTATTATACTGGTATAGTTTCAGAATATAGTTTTTGATACCTCTCTATAATTGAAAATCAATCAGAATTTTTTTTCGTGTTCTGATTGGCTGATAGAGATTGCGTGGTCTATTCTGATTGGTTGATATCAGTCACGTGAATGTTAATCTTTCATGGTGTACAACGAAAGAGGGAATATTATTTCAGTGTAAAACTGATAAGAAATTCAAAATATTGTATTCACTGAAACTTTAGGAGACAAAAAATTGTTACAAATTTTAACATTGTATTTTTTTGGTAATTTTTATAAACTTTTCTAATAAAAACTTTACGACTTACACTTTACTCAGATTATTTGTGCGTATAATTTTTGTTATTTGTTAAAAGGAACGAGCGTCAACGAGCGGGAGACGACTCTCCTTCCTCTCCTCTCCGGGAAGAAACATGGATGAATGTGAGGGTGAGTGTACAGAAAATGTTTCTATATAAAGATATTTTTGTATTTTGGTACTCTAAATATTATGGCAATAATCAAGAGTGATCTATAATAATTTATTGAACATTTTTTGAGGTAAAAAAATAATTCACTCGAAGAAGTGACTTTAGTTTCAACGTCAGAAATGTATTGTGAAATAGCTAAATACTTACATAAATGAATTCATAACTTGAAACAATTGTGTATCTTAGATTAATAGTTTAGACTAGAAATATAATATAAATTAATTAACTAGTTTCAGAAACATTCTATTATTCTGTTCAGTATTAATTAAAATTAATATTATATTTAATATAATTTCAGAACTTTATTGTTTTTTATCTTGAGTAGATTTTTTGAACTCATGTTCTAGATACCTAATGTTAACAAATATTCAAACTAAATAAGGAACTAGAATAACTCAACAAGCGTAAAAACTACAAATGAAATTAAATCTATTAACAAACACTTTCAAATACAATACAGTGACAATCATTGTATTTATTGTTATATTTCGAAAACAATAATGTTGTTTATTGATGTAAATATCTTAATGTATATAAATCTGTTTACATCTTTAAAAAAACATTTTTAACTGAATGAAACATCAAATCGACTGTATTTCAAACAATTAAAAAAAATCAAAACAAACTGAATGGTAGAGAAAAAAAGAATTGGACTGAATAGTAAACGATACTTTCTGAAACGATTGTCAAATCAAGTCAATAAACAAACAGGTTCTCGAAATAAGAAAAGAAGACAATAGAATGACCACGTGACTAGAATATAATAAAATAAATAAATTCAAAAGAGTAGTGAGAATAAAAAGGGGAATATCAACTCGTAGTCAAAAGACGAGGGAAACTTCGTAAATATATAACGTTTCATTGTTGGCGAGCGTATACAAAAGAAGAATAAAATACTTATTTGAAAAATTGTTTTATTTCCTTAACATTTTTGAACTTTTTTATGTTTTTTTTTTAAATTCCGAGTATATTTTCTCTAGAAGGTGAATTATTATAGAAACAAATTTCTATAAAAATCTTTAAAGGATTAAATAAATTTATTGATTAGTATAAATGCAAATATAACGAGTGTACCAGTAGAACGAGAACATTTAAAAGCAGACTTATTTACCTACCAGGAATGAATTAGTAAAATTAAGATACATTGTTAGTTATTCATAGTCATGGTCATTTAGTAAATATGGAGCAGTAGTCCAGTGCACATCGTGCTTTCGCTGTGAACTCATTTTATAAAAATGGCATAAATGCTACAACTGTTCAGCGGCTATTTTCGAATCATTATAAACACACAACACTCCACGTCATAGTCAGGTATCAATCATTCATGCTATCAACTTGTGAGTACAGAATTTTTGGAAAACTAACATTAAATTTGAAGCATCAAGGATACAGGATAACGGTAAGAATATCATAAAACATTGATCGTGTTAGAGTTGCTGTTACCTGTAGCCCACGACTTGATTACACCATTTTTGACAATAAGAATTAGCTCGATTTCCACAAATTACATGGTTGAAGCAAGATAGGCCAACAAATCATACTTCTAGTGTCCATGTCTGCTGTAAGAGCATTCTTTCCAAACCATATCATTTCCAAAAATGTAGATGTTCGGCCAGTGAGTTCCTCAGATTTGAAGGAGTGTGATAATTTTCTTTGAGATTATGTAAAGAGCCAGATGTATATTGATTATCCACATACTGTCCTTGAACTTAAAAATCCAAGAAGCAATTACTAGGATTTCATCAGACGTGTAATTGAAAATTCCTGACAAAGATTGCAGGAATGCGTGCCCCGAAATGGTGATCATCTATCAAGCGCTATTTTTAAAAAAACAAAATGGCCTGATATACCTAATAAGAATATGTGGACAAAATTGTGTAAAATAAAAATCATTAAATTATTACATTTTTAAATTTTTTTGTTCCTGTGGCGTACTTTGTAGATTATTTGACTTTATTATTCAAATAGTTATATATACATATATATATATATATATATATATATATATATATATATATATATATATATATTAGTTAATTAATTAATAACTGATCAACAATATACATTAAATTTAGAATGACTTTCAATGAATTTGATATCAATATCAGAAAAGATTGAAATTCCACCTTTCGTACAAAAGGGCTGCATTAATTGGATCAAATATTACTCGGCTCTTTTGTATATAGTAGTCCATGTGTGGACACAGGAGCTTTACTTTGAAGTGCTCGTTGTAACGCTTCAACAATAATACGATAGATGATCTGTGTTTACTAAGCACAATTGCATACAATGCTTTATATGAACAGATGATGATTTCAATCAATTTATTGTTTGACAACGTGGTCGAGTTACACATTTACTATGGTTATGTGTAAATTAATGAGTTATTTGCTAACAAATATATTTATATATATATATATATATACATGTGCATATATATATATATATATATGTATATATATACATGTACATATATATATATATATATATATAAAGTTATATACAATTTCACATGTATATGTATGTACAATTCACTAAATTTAATCCTAGATTTAAATTGTGATGAATTCATTAAATAGACAAATAAATGGCAAATCCACGAATGAGATATGCATGGCTTAATTCAACTAATTCTGTTAATAAATGACAATATTGTTTCCGAAAATATATTAATGAATACAATGATTGTCGTTGTATTGTATTACACTGTGTCTGTTATTTGATATCATTCCATTTGACACTTATATTTTCATTGAAATCCTGTTTTATATAATCTGTTTATCAGATAAATATGTGAAGACAAGTAAAAACGTCAACAGTAGTTTAAAGATTATCAATGGAGTGATATCAAATATAGTTTTAATATTCGTTAACTAGAATAATGGTTTAATACCATTTAAATGTTCAAAAATTAACTTTTCAATTCTTCAAAAACTGTAAAGATTTTTTCACCTGAAATGTTCAATAATTGACACTTGATAATTCATATTTCCAATTTTTTCTGTACTTGACGCTTTAAGAATGATAGTGTTATCATTAACTTATCCATAAAGAATAACTTGAGTAATTAATAATTAATTATTAAATATTTTAGTCAGCTAAATTACGTGATTTGTAAAGAAGAAAATTTATTTCAAAAATAATATTGAATATATAAAAAAATCAAGTAAACTTAATAAATGAGAATGAAATATAATGAAAAAGAAAATATTTGAAAAGCATAACTATAAAAAGATATATTTTTTATTTTATGTTAAAACAAATTATGAAAGAAATTCACAAAATACAAAATTTGCATTCAAATATACCACAAAATTTTATAGTCGACTTTCAATTTATGTGTGATTAAAACTACTTGAAAGCAGAATTAGAAAAGGTTATATTCTGGGGTTAATATTAAAAGAAATAATGAATAAATTTACCAAAATGCTAAATTATTTTTATTTAAATATAGGATAAAACTTTTTTTATAAGTGAATATCAACTTGGGTAATTTAGAAGAACTATTTAATATAAAAACATAACCAGAAAAAGATATGTTTTAGTGTTTTTATTGAAACAATTTTATAAAGAAACTTGCCAAAATACTATATAATTTTTATTCAAATTTATGGAAAATACATTTTTAACGACTTTCAGCTTATGTGTGATTTAGAAAAATATAAGCAATTTTTGATATTTTTAGAGACAGTTTTAGAAAATATTTCATATTATTTCACATGTATATTTAAAAAAAAAATAGTTTTACAAATGAATTATTCTTCTTACTTCACCAATAAAAAGTAAAAATATTCAATAACTGTTTATTTTTGATTGCTTCTTAGTGGCATTTTTATTGTGTTGATAATTAATCGTTTTTGATAAGGAAAATGTCAATCACAATCATAAAACTGTATGATAAAATTTTAAATAATAGGAATTGAAATTAAATTTTATTTTAATTATTACAAAGAATATAGTTGTCACAAAGATTTTCGTTTAAGTTAATATGTTTTGTTTTTAAACTAAAAATGCTTCTTTCTAACAATTAAATTTCTCAGGTAATTTGAAATGATTGTTTTACACATTTTTTAATACTTTATTTTAAAATAAAAAATTTTAAATAAAGAATTATATATTAATATAAATGTATGAATATATTTTTGATATCAGAGGGTTTTAAATGATTTATATGATAAAAATTGCATGCATATATATATATATATATATATATATATATATGTGTGTGTGTGTGTGTCTGTCTGGCTTTATATATAAATGTATATATCAAGTCTTAATTTGTACATATAAATATGCATGTATATAATGAAAAGTCATATTAAGAAGCAAACAAACTACTTAATCTTCTTACAACCACAAACGGTGTTATCTGAAGACATTAGATTGTAGTGTCAGCATACTTTGGGTGCATTGTGTTCGATTAACCAAAAGGAGATGGTGGTATCTACTATGTGGTGTTGTGGTTTAGTGGTTGTACTGAAACGGACTAAACAAGATCTTCCATAAATCACCGTAACGAGAAAATACAAGAAATTCACATACGCTCGACACATGATGTAACGAAATTACATGCAAATATGCACTGAATTCCACACATAGTGTTAAAAACGTGTTAAAGCAGATAATTTAAAACCATTTTTTTAAGTATTTGAATTTTATTTAAAAAGATTATTCACGTTATTTTAAATAATTAAAATACAGAAAGTAGTTTCTCTTAGAATAGTTCTTTTTCTGTTGTTTGTATACGTTTTAATAAGTTTTGTTTGTAGTTATTATTATACACGATAGAATAACTACATAAAGAAGTTTGTTTTATCAATGGCTACATAAGTAAACAAAGGTAGTTTTAATCTTTTAAGCTGTTTTGTAATTCGGTATATTCTATTCTATCCTTAAGTTTAATTATCTTATAAGCAACAAGAAAACACCTTGAATATTCAGTATAATTCCTACAATTTAAAAGACAAACAATATACTTTAAAATCTAACTGAAATGATTAATCTTTAGTTCAACTGGATTTCTGATACTTTATTCCCTTTTTTTATAAAATAAAATTATTGAATTTCATATTAATATCTTCATTTGTAACACGCGTTTTTAAAAATACACAAAAGTGTTAGAAATTAATCCGAATAAATTTCATTTTAATATTAAATCGATTTTGGTTTCGCACTCCAAATCATATTAGAGAAACTGTGTCGCAACATTCTCGTCATAATATCCTAAATAAAATAAAAAAAAGTGTTTTCTTCCGAGGCAAATGTTGTATTTTATAATAAAACGACCGATGATAAAGTAAAAGTGAATATTCGGTTTACGAAAAAAAAAATACTTTTCCATATTTACATAATGATATCTGAACACGTGCGGAACATTTTAAACGTGTGCATACGTTTGAAAAATCTACTATTCCTGTATATAAAAATAAATCGTTCAATGTTACCGCACACATAAATGTTTATTATGTAGTTCTCTCGCTGAATAACTGATTAAACTCGATAAATTTATAATACAAAATATGAGGTGGCCGAAGGTCACTGAATGCTTCGTATAACATTTCCTATAACATGTAACTACAACGTATTTACTTGAATTATAGCTATAGTTTACAATAGTTCTGTAAGCTCTGAACAGCAATAACTATATAAGCTTCTTGTTTCACAGCTTAATAAGTAAGTTAACGGTTTATGCTGCGTAGACCAGTTGATAAATGCTGACCGTCTTTCACTCGCACAGCAGTTTGCCAACGAGTTTTGTCTCTAATTTATAGTATATTTGAATAGTTTGAGTAGTAAATTGTTTTATTGTTGTTGATTAAAACTTTTTTTTATCGACTCGAATTTAATGTGTCGCAGCTAAAAGATCAGTAAAGAATTCAAGAAAAGCATTATGCTACTTTTTCATTTCAACATTCGAACATCTTAAAATTAGAGCATTTTACAAATATTTTTAGTAATAATTAAATTAATAATCATATAATTATTTTGTTACAGGAAATATTTTATTCTAAACGAAACTTTAACAGAAAATATATATTTTTATAATTTGTAAGCTCGACAAAAAATCATTAATAACTGTACTTTTATTAAAATACAATACATTGATCTCTTTTTAAAACTATTAATTAAATTATTAATATTCAAAACATTTAGATGACAGAATTGTCAATGAAATAGACATAAGCAGTAGTTAAAAATGATATGTAAGGATTTATTGTTTGATTAGAAAATAAATTCATAAATTTCAAAGAGACTACATTAAAAACTTTTTAATATACTCAGTTCTATAAAATATATTTCAGTTTTATATAAAATTAATTTTAATTCCTATTAAAGACAGTCTATTGAAATAATCTTATTTTCAAAATATAATAAAATTATAATATAAAGAGTCGACAATCTATGATCTAACAACCATACTCGCCACTTTGTGTACACCTCGAATAAAATGATATTTTTGAATTTAAATGCCAATTATGATAAAGAAGATTTAAAGAATATTACGTTGCTTTATCCCAAACCACTAGATTTGAAATATTTAAAGCTTTAAATATCCCAAGAGTAAAGTTTTAAAAGGAAAATCTGCGTCGGACTACACACAGAGGTAATATTAAATATGACTGGCAAGAATTTAACAGTTAAACGAAGAGGAAAATCGTTTCTTACTAAAATATAGTAAGATATATACAGTTTGTATTATTTATTTAGGTTTTAAAAATATATACGTTGCGGTTTTTTAATAAAAAAGATTTGATTAAACTGAAATAATGATAAAAATGAACAATTAGAGTATGTTTTTTTCAAGTTATATTTTAATAAAGGTCGTATATGAAAATGAAACGTTATTTAAATATTATCTATGTATCTTTATGAGAAATAAATAACAAAATTTCTAGTATGAAGCGAAATATCTTTTATTTTTTTTTTTTGATCTATCAGTACATATTTTCACTTGGACAATAAATTTTTTAATTGAACAGAAAATAACTTCTGAATAAAAATATGTTTCTTAGTATTTAACTTTATGATTTTAAAAAAATAATGTTAAAATTTAATAAATAATATCACATTCTATTTTGAAATAAGAAATATTTAAATTATTCAAAGAAGAATATATGAAAAATAATTTCATTAGAATGATGTTTTCCACTCTGGCATTTATCTACATGTGAATATGTATAAATGTATATATACATATTATATATATATATATATATATATATATATATATATATATGTATATATAAAGTTATATACGAATATCTTTGCTTTCATTTCTCATCAGTTCGCTGAATCTTAGTATATGAGCAGGTATTTACGTCAGAAGACGTTATCTAAGAAGAAAAAGAATGACACTTCATTATATTTTTCTAAGTAAAAATATTTTTTAAATTTGGAATATACGTAGATAGATAACCATATATTTTCACTACATATACAATCTTCCCATACGAAATTTTCTTTATACATACAATACCCACCCCTACCTGTATATATATATATATATATATATATATATATATATATACATATACGTTAAAAATTGTTTCGAGTTATAAAAAAAATTGAATTTAAAAATAACAGTTGTTGGAATGAGTAATCAAATATATAATAAAATATTATTAAAAATGAATTCGTTTATTTTAATTAATTAATTTATTTTAGCCAAGTTTATTTTAAAAAAATGATTAAATTTATTATATTAAGATAAAATAAAATAATTGTTTAGAAACCTTAATCATATATTTTTCATTGATTTAAATTAAAGAGGGTAGTATGATTGAAAATAATAACCATATAAGTTATTGAAATCACCATCAACAATATTATAAAATAATCAGTTGAAAACCCACTAGAAAATATGATTTAATTATAATTAAAGAGCACTAAGTCTAATTATTCAAATATATATATATATATATATATATATATATATATATATATATATATAAATGTTTTATACACCGTTTATAAAATCCAACAAGAATTAATTCTAAATCCGTAAAGTGTAACTTGCAACTGATTCGACTAGATTTTTCCATTGTTTGTTATAATTAAATGAACGAAACATAAAAACCGTTGTATTCTACTAATGCTTTGTAAGTATTTTGAACACGACAGAAAAATAAATAAATAGTAAAAGTAAATGCGAGCTCTCCACGATAATTCACATGTGAAGCAGCAAAAAGGCAAAGTTGCATCACCATTTGGCCAACAAATTGCATATATTTTATAGCAGGTCGCGAGTGGAGGGTTGAGCGGTCGCACAAAGTGGGAAGAATGCGTTACACGCGAAGCCACTCTCCGTTTGAACTGTTGTAATGCGTTAGGCACCACTGGCCAGACAAATTGAATTTGATAACAGTAGCGAGCTCGTTTATTTGAAATATAAACTACATTGCTCCATAATGGAATTCATTTATTTTTTAATATCGTCAAAGTAAAAAAAGCACGATTGTCATTAAAATTAATCATTGTTTGTGAGAGTTTTGTACCATTTCGGTTCAATTATATTAATATTAAACAAACTTTAATCATTGTTCAACAATCACTACATATATTAGATTCTACCAGTCGAATATCACAAATAATTCAACACAATAACTGCTCTGTAGTCTTATTTCATTTCTTTATCGATGGGTTGGTTCAAATACAATACAATTAGATTATTAAATAGTATTGGAGTAGTAGATATTATTTATAATATTGTTTAAATGTTAATTCACATCTACTAATGTTTATTTTATTTAAAATTAAGAAAGATATCCCGAATTTGCTCTGAATTAATAGTTTTTGTGGAAAATTAACATTTTTCCTTATATATTAAAATGATTTTCTCAATAAACAATTTAATAACCTAATACTAAAATAGTACTATGTAAATAACACACACACACACAGATATATATATATATATATATATATATATATATATATATGGTGGTAAAATATGAAATTAATAGTGAAAATACGAAATTTCTTCATAACACAAACAATGAAACAAAAAAGTTCTGAACAACTGTAATTGAACTTTTGTTCTAGATTGTATAAATTTCACAATGTTTTATGTGTAAAAATGCAAAGTTTTCTAATTTACACGATCGTCGATAAAAGAACGAGTACAAAAAAAAAACAGTCTCGTAAAAATCAGTGGAGAACACAGATTTCCGCGAGTGATGAGTGAAAAACAGAAAAAAAAGATCATACCGGTGTTGGGTCGATGTAGCTGAACCGTGCACGATTTTCTCAGTTCAACACAAACATCATTTTATCAGTGCAAAAACAAGTTAGTTTTAATTTAAATCGTAATTAGTACGCGAGCATATTTCTGTAGGATCGATGTGCGGCGGCTCGTCGACGAACATACAAATTATTTTTTTTTCTATCGTTTCAAACGAGCCGCTCAGTTCGAACGATGAACATAAACACTTCACTTTAAAGTGACGTTAATTGAATAAACGTTCTATTGTTAGACTGAAATGTGCTGCGAGTGAAATTTTTAAGTGGATTTTTGATGAGAGCCTAATTACAAAGCCTTGAAACTTTTATAAGCGCTTCTATTGGCTCAATACGGAAATTATTTCCGTAATCTATCATCATCATTACTACCATCGTCATTTTTCTCAAATATTATATTTATATATAGGTAAAGGTTTCATAAGTATTTAAATATACCAATCGTTATTTCAGTTTTTTAAATAATAGTACAGCTTACTGTTTCAAAAAGATTTATACAGATTTTATTACGATTTTTTACCTAATTTATTTCCTTAAGAATTATTTTGTAATAAAAACTTTTTCAATTATATATACATATATATATATATATATATATCTGACATCTATCTGAAGATTGTATATGAGCTGAAACTGGTAGAAAATAGACACTCGAATAATGCAAAAGGTCGAAGACTATCGAAAAAAAATAGAATTTAATGCTTCTTCAAAGTGAACATAACGTTACAGGATAAGAAGCTAAAGGAATTTATAACAATCACAGCTTGAATTAATTATTAATGAATCAAATTACAAAATAATTCAGTTTTTGAAATATTGCTTGTTACAGCCTTGAAATGAAACGCTGAGATTAAAAATGAATGATTGAATAATGACTTCATCGACGAAAAATAATTTTGTATGAGTTTAATTGGTACTTTTTAACTATATATATATATATATATATATATACACTAATAATTTCATAAATTATAGAGTTTATGATATTTTTAAATTCATGTCCACATCTTTTGGGAAATCGATCTAACAATCAAGAATATTAATTAAATTATTGACATGAAAATATGTTTTTTTTTAAATATATATATATATATATATATATATATATATATGTAATAATGTATATAAATAAAATTAATACTTACTTATGACAGTGAGGTTAACCAATGAATTTCTCGTTGGCGATTTTTGAAAATCCACACGACACTTATATAAACCGCTATCGGAATCCCTCACGTTCTCAACTTTAAGTTTGGACGGATCTTCCATGTAATGAAATGATGCACGACCACCGAGTGTCTCGTCGGCCCAGTGTTTCGCTTGATCGATTGAATTTAATCGTGCATCGAATCTATAAAGAACCAATGAAAATCAAATTAGTCATCAATCAAAATTCTATTATTTTATATATACAATTTATTTTATCTTCATTCATTAAAGATGTATATTATATATATATATATATATATATATATATATATATTCGTGTATGTAGATACATATATGTCAATATATTTCAAAAAATATGAAAATCTTTAAATAAAAATACAAGTCTCCATCTCTTCATTTGTTGTGAATAAATATTTATTATATATAGTAAATTAAAGTATAATTTTCTTTATCAATTAAAAATAAATTCTAATTTGAGTTTAGATAAAATGATAAGAAGTGTTAGTCTAATTTAAATTTTTTGAAAAAAATACTGACTTTTCGGTAATCAATTAAGGATAGTAAAACTGATTCTCTATCTTTATATTTTTATTAATCCATAAATATTGAATCTATAAATACATTACAGAAACAGGAAATTTTATACCAGTTAGTGAAACTTAAAACTAAAGAATATAGTATTTTAAAAATTGTAAGTTTAAGTAAAAAAATCTACAATGACAAATAATGTTACAAAAAATTACAAAAAAAAATATTTCTTTATAGACTTAGATGTTATAAAACGAATGATTTTCTTCCGTTTGAAAAAATTACTCTTCCTCTCAATCAAACGAAAGTTTGTAATCACAATAAATGAAATACTAAAAACTTTCATGGGCAAATACGAAACAGTTAAAAATAAAATTCGCATATTAAACGACCATCAAACTGTACCAAACAGATGAAAAAACCGTAATAACTATCGTCTATAAAATCAGCGATGAATGTTAGCGTTGTCATTATTATATCGATTCGCATGAAATCCATACAAAATCAGTGCATTCGCTCAATCGGACGCTGTGTTAGAATCAGTGAAGCCGAACGGGGATTCATCGAAATGAAATAACGCAATATCGCGCGGTCTTTAGACTAGCAACGAAACGGGAAGAACGAAGATAGTTGGTTTGAGATTGGACAGTGGAAAGATATGTGCATACATGTTCTGAAGAAATAGGATATCTGTTCGATTTTTATCGAAATATTCTTGTGTGACAGACAAATATCTTTACATGTTCTATTTTGTTTGCTTGTTTATGCGATGGAGCAAAAAATATTTCAACCACAGAATGTTTTAGTTATTCTTTTACAATGCTATAAAATCTTAATATTAATATATATATATATATATATATATATATATATATATATATATATATATGCTTTAGTAGAATTTTCGAATATTCATTAATTTTTGATGAACATAATATTAAGAATAAACCAAAAATTTGATTTAATAAAAAGACAATTTTTTGAATTCCATTTGAACTGTTTACAAATAATTGTTAATTTTTTCAGTATGATAACATCTCTTTTTATATTTATTTTTCTTTAAAAATAATCAAGTTTAAAATATACCAATATTAATAAGTTTACTGTCGAAAATAATAGTTTTATACGCTGTCGCTAAATTCAATTTTCATAAAATATATTCTTAACTTCTCCACAAACCAGAATAATTTTTCTGTTTAAAAATGTTCAATAATTGATTATCATTTTTTACAGCTTATCCAAGTATTCTTCAACTTAACTGATTTTTTACATAGGTTTTTAATCAAAAATCGATATAATTCAATCAAAAAATATTAATTGATTAGAAAGATGTAAACATTATACTCATAAAAATGATAGTTAATTTTTTTATAGTACTAATTTTGAAATATTCAAAAAGGAGTTATCAAAAAAATTTATTTAAAAAAATGTAAATCTCAAAGTTGACTCTGTACCTTATTTTTAAAATAAGCGATAAGTCTTAGATCCTTTCAAATACTTCTAAATGAAGTAATAATAAAAATATCTATAACTAAATATAAAATGAAAAAAATGATTAGAAATTTTGAAATTTTATTTTAATTCAATTCAATGAAGATTCAAAATTCGAACTTATTTTGAATAGAAATATTCTTATTAATAAATTTGAGTGAAGATTTTGTTGAACATTTAAAAAAATTGTACACTATTTGTAAAAAACTGAATTACAAATTTTATAAATTATGATGGTTGTTAATTGAAAATAAATTAAGAAAAACTGAATAGACAGCTGGTAAATGCTAATTTTCATTTTATTCAGATATTTTTGCCTAGAATGAAACTAGTTTATTCATACCAAAAATTACTTATATCTTAGTTCAACTCGAAGAACATAATGTAGGGAGAAATAAATAAAAATTAAAACTTTATTGATTATTAAACACTCCATGAGATTTTCTATTCTAAATACATGTTTGCAATTAATTTTATTACTTCCAGTAATAGTTTATCATTTGTGATTAGAAGATACGTACAGTATTAGAAGATAAGACCAATAATTTTACTTAATATATTAAGCCAAAGACGCAAATGTAACAAATTTAGAAAAAGATATACCCATTTTAAAATGTTCAAGATAGAAATCGTACAATAAATTAATTAAAAATTTTCTGTTGAAAAAGTTTCTCAACTGTAATAAAGCATATTAAAGTTTATTATACTTTTCATACAACTATTTTTAACATTTCTTTAAAAATAATATAGTTGTCACGCCAATATACAAAGATGTATATATATATATATAAATAATGTAGTATATGTACATATGTTATGTCAAATGATTATCAAATATTCGTTCGAGTGTCACAAAACGCATTACGTCGTTGAAATCTTATCTGATATAGTAAATACAGTACTTGTACGCCACCAGACATTGAGTATTCTTGTCGACGTCATTTGATTCCAGTGCTCGCTGTTCGGTTCGTTAGTTCTGATCTATAGAAAATAACTAATAAGCGAATCGATGATTTTTTTTCTATACAGAAAACGTATCGAAACGTACGTAGTAACGTCGATGGTGTTCAATTCTGAGACATACATGTCTGTATTGAAGTTTAATATATTTTTTTTTGTATACATACACACACACACACACATATATATATATATATATATATATATATATATATATATATATATATATATTTATATATGTACATTTGTATATATATATATATATACTTATCATTTTCAATAAAATTTAAACTTATTTTTCTAATATTAACTGGCTTTTCTATATCTTTTCACCTATTTGTATTAATATAATCCATACAAAATGAATCAAGTTATATTAGGTAATAAGAATTTTAACTTCATTTATTTAACATGATTTAAATATATATATATATATATATATATGTGTGTGTATATATATGTGTATGTACATATATATATATATATATATATATATATATATATATATATTTATATGTATGTATATGCATTAAAATCATGTTAAATAAATGAATAAATGTAGTTAAAATTCTTATTAGCTAATAACAATTATATATATATATATATATATATATATAAATATAAAAATAATTGTTAATCGATTTCATATTTCGTTACATTTTCATAAAGAAATGTTTTCTACATAAAAATACATGAAAAACTCGTTTCAAATTACAACAGAATCAAAACATAAGAGTTATTAAAAAAAAGTATGTACATGTGTAAACGTCAAGGAAATTTTACATATCCAGTAGATATTAACATTAAACATTTTGTATATTTTTTAAATATTTACTTATTTTCCAGTTATTAATAGTAATGCAAAAATTTAAAGAGAAAGACAAACATTTTAATGGCATAAATATAGTATACAGTTTGTATAAATGTATTCACTAACAGACGATTTTTATAGTGATATAGTTTTCTTTCTCTCTATACATACATACATACATATATATATATATATATATATATATATATAGAATAAATATTACACAGTATTAATTCTTATTTTAAGCTTTCGACCTTTGTTTCATTCCAATATCTCAAGCAACTCAAAAGTTGTGAATTTCAGTTCTAAACTATTCTTTTTCCTGAATTTTCTCGTATATTTTTATAATAAAATAATAAAAAAATCACTACTTTTGAACAATAAAAATATATGAACATACAAGTTCAACATTTACAAAATCTTAAGAAATTATTAGTCCTGCCATAGTCGTAGACGACATTTATTTGTGCGTCATTCAAAGACATAATTTTTTAGACAAAATTTATTCATTCAATTTGAATTTTTTATTTTCATATCCATACGTATGTATATATATATATGTGTGTGAAATATAGATGTATTTACTATCAATTTATCAACAAAAAAATCAATACAATTATTTAAAGAAATATTGCAGTAAATTATACACAAAACGACATTGTATCATATAGACGCGCCACTGCACCAACCACCGTTGTATGACGGTGGAGGTGTCTGCAAACCGAGGGTTGAAAAGGTCACAGAATAGCCCGTGGCGTTACCGTCAAGCGAATGCGTTCCTAGAGATTGCGGGGGTGAAGTACGTTAGGTAAAGCGGGGGTCACCAGCGACCTCTAATTGCGTGTTCCTTGTCATTAGGTGTTCACCGCGTGCACACTTCCTCATTAATTGTGCTCCGATTCGCTAATTGTGAAGAGAAATTGTATTAGTAGCTACCGGGCAAAGCGAACACTCGGCACTGATTTAAATTACTTACATAAATTGTTGTTCGCAGTGCTCGACGCTGACGAAGGAAAAAAGAACTCATACGATGGGTAAAATGTCGTGGGGTAATCGATTTATTATGGTTTATGGATATGAATATACTCGTGAACTCAGGTTAAAGTACATTGAAATGTTAAAGCAGAATAATAAGAGTATTTTCAAAGCGTTGGAAAAAATAAAATCGATGTTAATACGAAAATATTTTAAATCTCAATTTAAGAATTATCCTTTTTAGTACTGTAGCTAAATTTACTTCTATAAGTTAATTTTTACTCTTTTCAAACCACATTTTTTTTATTATGATCAAAGCATACCATAATTGTATAAAATGATAATTTTAATTTCATAAATATATTTTAAAGGTATATATATATATATATATATATATATATATATATATATATATATATATTTCCTTTATAAATACAAAAATCTATCGAAGAAAAACACGATTTGTACATTTGATGATGATATAAATGGAAATATAAGGGGTATTTAATAATACGTGTTAATTCTGCTGCTTTTTTGAATATAACTTTAAAATAGTGTACGAAATCATAGTTAATGTGGATATACAGAGTACTTCTAGGGTTTTATCACTCTAAAAACTACTAATTTAAATCTTTTTGCCGTGTTAGCAACCTAAATGATTCAATTATTTCAACAATTTACATAAGTTGACTAATTGTTAAAACTGTTCTTTAGGTGAGTCGAATCAAACATGTCAGCATTCTCATGAGTATAGGAATGATATGCGCAAAGGGTGAAATAAACCGATTACATAAGCGTGTCCGTTTTCAGTAAAACGCGTTGAAAACAACGTAAGCATCACTCGTTAAACACATAAATTATTTTCAAAAACGCCGAATGAATGCAAACGATCCGTGACGGCGTTGCAAAGCTCAGCTACAAATTAGCCTGTTGAACGCAAGGTCATCGGCCATACGTTCACGATACGGCCGTTACAAATCACGACCGTTTCTACAAAAGCAATATTTTGTTTGCGTTAGGCAGGGGGACCCTTTTTAGAATGTACACCGGGTCGGTTGGCGCAATCAAAGTAAGCCCTATATTTCGGGAGCTTAATTTGCTACGGAGTTTCCGCAGATAATCCTTTTAAAGTGTATGTATAACCTGATATAAGCGCGATGCCCGTTTCGTGTATGTCTGATTTGAGTAAACAATGAAAAAACAATGTTTTCTGTAATTGAGTTTCAAATTTAATGAAATAATTTCGTTTGCATAGTAAGCAGCAGGACGGTTTTATTGAAGTATTGTGTGTAGAAAAACAGTCGTATGTCTCGGCGGTTTCAAGAAACTTTGTCGTTTGAATAAAATCAACGACGGTCTACAGTATCGACAAATATAACTGTGTATAATGTTAATTATATGTCAGGAAAGTTTAATTGAAACTGTAAAAGAAATCGTCTCGCCGTAACAAAGTTATAGAAAACACATGAATTTTAAATTTAATTTCGAATAAGTTATAACTAAATTTAAACATTTTTACATAAAACACACACATAAAAATTTTAAAAAAACTAATGAAATATTAATAAAAATAAAGAAAACATCAGCTTTAAAAATTATATAAAACATAAACTAATTAAAACTTCTAAATTTAAATGACAATTACTGATTTATTTTCAACAATTTATTAATATACGTTTCTGTTAAAAAGATATATATTTTCTTTATTTACATTTTTTTAAAAATATGCATTTTTTAAAACGGACACTCATTTATGTTTTTAAAAAGAAATTTTGAGAAAATTAATTAATTATTCGACAATAATAGCTTATTTTCTCAAACGAATTATTCTTTCATGTTTCAAAACACAAACATTTTTTTTAATTAAAAATATTCATTAGATGGTTCCTGATCATTTTGATTTATTGATTTCAATGTCGATAACATTATCCACAAAGCACTAAAACATACTTTTTTATTTTCATATGATCATCTCATAAAATATCTTTTTTACCTTCTTCACTTAAGCTCCAAGGATGATCAGGTCAACATTGAAATGCTCATAAATAACAATCAAAAATAGTCAATAATTATTTATTGAACATTTTTGACCAGGAACTTTTTTCTAGTTTGTGGATCTAGAGACTAATTTATTTGAGAAAACGAATTTAATTACTTTGTTGTGAATAACAACTAATTTTTACTAATATCCTGTATACTATTTATATATTTCTATTCTAATAAATTTATTAAATAGTTTGCGTTATAAATGAAAAAAATATAAAAAAAAATATTTATAAGTGTTAAATTATTTTGATTACTAATTAAAAAAAATACTCGAAATAAAATAATTTATTCTTATATTTTTCCTATTTGTTTAATATATAATAAATAAAAACTAATTTAAACTATTCATAAAAAAATACCCGATTATAAATGTAATACGTTTGTGCTCTTACAGATACATTTTATACATATGTGGTTGTATGTATATACAATGTCGGGTGTATTTATCTAAGCAACTAATACCAAGAGCTTAGCAGATCCCCTCAATCTCTTTATATTCCGTGTCATTAAACTTGACCAAATCATTATCGAAAAAAGCTATAATTGTTTTCTGTACGTGAACCGACCATTTGCAGCGCAAGTATTCGTACGCGCTGTGAAAATATACGTACAGAATCTCCAGTTCCAGGCTTTTCGTGGTTTTATCGTTACGGGCGTCGGCCTTACTAGTACCATTTTATTTACATTGACTCGGATACGAACGTGAACAATACCACCGAGCCTTGCGGGACTTTCGCCACGACAATCGAAATTAGCTTTGATGTGGACAACGTCCAAACGTTCACTGGACTTAATTCAAAAAAAGAAAAAAAACGATAATACGATACGAATGATGGTTTTATTACATATGGTCGTCTTTGTCGTCGATATGTCGTCGGATATCTGTATGTACACACACAGGCAGTTTCATATTAATGCACTACTATTGTAGTTCTGTCAACTTCGAGAGTGATTGCGTTTTGCTCTTACGCTTACTGTTGCTTTATTTGATAACTGTAGGAGACATTTCTCATGCTGCGATGTTGATTTTCTGTTATTTATTTTTATTTGCGTTTTGAGAAAGCGTTAGCAAATATTTGTCGACATCAAGAGCATTATACGCATTTTCTTCTTTTTCCTCAAGCCTTAAGCTATAAATGGCGTATGCTACAAACGTTAACATCATATATTTATCATGATTTTCAACCTTCTTTATACATCATTCCGATAGATTAATGTATGTATGTTCTATATATAGATACATAACAAAGCCGCATATGATTATACACACATACATTCATACATACAAACATACATACATACATTTATACATACAAACATACATACATACACACATACATATATATATATATATATACATATATATATATACATATATATATATATATATATATATATATATATATATATATATATGAGTATTATATATGAGGATAAATATATGATTACTAAAAGATCTTATATCGTCATCGAGTAAACCTAAAAAAAAATTGAATCGTGTCACAATTTTAAAAAAATTGCAAATTTAAAAAAATATTAATCTTATAATATTTTTTAAATAATATTAAATTTTTTTGTATTGTTATGCTTAAGTTTTTGAATATTGTTTGTCAAATTCAATTTCAATTCGTTGAGGAGGAGATAATTTATCTATTTCTCTATTGTTTATTAGAAAATTGTTAGTATAGTAGTAGTTAAATAATATAGTGCATTTAAAGAACGATAAATTGATAATATATAAAGTAAAATTGATGCAGTATACTGTAATACTCTGTTACTGTAATTAACAACCACTCAAAAAAACTCGTTTTGAAAGAGCAAACAAACTTTCAAAGATTTCTAAGCATGTATCTGTAGTAATCTTACTATGTAATGCATTTGCGTACGTTCAATATATAATAATTGACAATGTAGTTAATCATAACAATGATTATAAATTATTCCATGCATAATCATTGTTCCATGCATAATTCAAGAAATTTGTTAGTATCGAAAATCCACGTATTCTCTCGTTGCTTCTTGTTTGATTGATTAGGTGTAATACAGCAGATATTTTATAAAAATATACTAAAAGTTTGGTTACATATATGTCTGCTGAATGGAACATAGTATCTTCATTGGGAAATTGGAAAATTGGAAAATGTCAATATCTTATTCAATTAACTTTGTATTTGGGGATAACAAAAACTGTTATAATTGATGTGATTAGCTGACAAGACAAATAAGTTCCTAGAGAGAACGAATGTGTTTATTCTTTAAATGACTTTATTATAAAAATAATTATTTGTATAAATTCATACTAAGATAATATTTATTACTAAAGTTTCTATTCTACTTGTTAACTGACAAAATTTTAGAATATTGTGTGAAATGTAACTGTGCACATGTATTTAAATATAAAGTCTTTATGAATAGTACAGATAAAAAGAAAAAATGTTTTGTGCTAAGCTACTCCATTCAAGTATATATATATATATATATATATATATATATATATATATATATATATATATATATATATGTACATACGAATGTATGTTTACGAATTATGTAATTTCAGTTTTGACATAGTTTTAGAATCTTCTGCTCTATCGTTTTAAGTCTTCGCCAGAGTGTGAGAATAATGCATAGTATGCAAGTCAACTGGCGATGTTAGAAAGTGTCGCTAGTCTGGATGATATATAATGGTAGTGGAGTCTGCATTATCAAGTCGCACCATCAACGAACTACAGTGGTTATGTAGATTGCAGTATATAAGTAGTAAACGGGCTGAACGGGTGTAAGGACGACGACGACGACAGTGGAACAATTCAAACAGCGAGTCGAGGAGTCGTGTCGTTTTTGTCAGGTGTCGTTGAATTGTTAAGCGGCGGACACCGTGTACTAAATGAAAAGCCGTAACTGAAGAGTTTTCATCTTGAGAACAGTTTCCCGATAAAATTTGCATTCTTGAGCGACTGAATGGAGAGTTAGTTTCCGTTACGTGTGCTCACTCTTGCCAGTGTCTTTTTAGCGGTGACATCTACAACGAATTTATACTAATGCTTCCTCTTGTCTTCACCTACATCTACCGACACTTTAAAATGTAGATATTACCATATTTCTCTGGCTTATGTTGTTCAAGTGTATTAGTATGTGTTAACAACGTTAGATGTTTGATAGTGTCATTTGCTAACTTACTGTATTATATTACAGGACTGATAATTGTTGCGCATTTCGTTACTCGTCAAAGTCACAACTTTGTACTTTAGTCAATTATATCAGTGAATATAACTTGTAAATATTAAACAGTGAGATCTTGAATTCATTTCAATAATGTAAATAATTAGACACAAGACGAGCTACTGTTGTTATTCTTATATAAATAATTTTTTTTCATATTTTAAAAAGTACACAAAAATAAGTTCACGGAATTTATTATTTATTTTTTTTAAAATACCATAAATTTTCAGTTTCCACTATTATTTTTTAATTATTTTGGGTGACTTACTTTACTTATTATAAATATTGGATAATAAAATGTTTATTTCAATATTCTATTAGTTTATTTTTGAAGTATATATATATATATATATATATATATATATATATATATATATATATATACACATATAGTTAGACAGATTAAAAACAAACGTCAAACATCAAACAAAATGAAAATGTTGTACTTAAAAACACACGAATTATTTAAAACTAGTATGTTATAAAGAATTATTTAATACTGATGCTAGTTAAATTGTAAATACTTAATTCTTTGTGCAAATAAATGAAATCGAATACGGATTCTACAGGTAAAACGCTGTAGTGTCGAATAATATGAATCTGTTGAGTTTTTTTAGTTTATCAGTTCTTTGTTAGTAACTTGTATTTTATAGCTATCCACGATCTGAACATGTATATACACTATTATCAATTAATATTTTCTGAATTTATAATATCAGATAAGTTTACAATATTATGTTGAATTACACAATTTTTCGAAACTGTAAGGAGACTTTATTAAAAAAAAACATACTGATTGGGTTTTCTTATTATAAAATAAAATACTTGAAGCAACGATGGACTCCTATTTTAGTCTTTAGAGAAATCTTACAGATAACTTTTTTTCAAGTATGTTTAAAATATTAAACTATTTAGCGGGCTATAAAAAAATTAAAACTGTGATCTTATCGTATCAACGCCATGCAGAAACTCAATTACAGGAAAATTTTATAGACATCTAGAACTTGAGACTTGTTACTTTTAGGTTAATATTTTACGATTTTTTTTTAAAAAGAATTGTTTAATAATTGATTATTGATCATTTTTGATCATTATACTCGTAAATTAACCTTCACATCTGATTTTATACAGTGAGAGCTTAGTGAATGGCAGGTTAGATTAACACTCCTATTAAGTAAAATCCGAAATGCTTGCTTCATTCACATTAATATGAAAATATATTTAATAACCAGCGATGATAAATTATCAATTACTAATTAATAATAAAAAAATATCAATTGTAGACAAAAAGTTACAAAAAAAATTAATAAAACTTTTTTATTCCATTATTAAAACAATGAATGAAAAAATCAAGCATGGGTTACAAACTTTTATTTATTTTCGCATCTATACACACACAACACGCCTTCAACTTTGTATATATTATTGATTCATGTATAATTCATCGACATTTTCCATAGTAGTACACATATATATATATATATATATATATATATATATATATATATATATATATATACATATATACAAACTATGTATATAACAAATTATTAAATTCTGCACACAAGTGAATATTCATAACAATAAGTGATCGATCTCTTAGGATGTTGAGGCATCGAGAGTTATTTGTCCATCAATCATATTTTCATGATACTTTTTTTCGGGAATTCTTTTTTATTAACTCTGGGATTATGAATTCATGAGACGTGATAACTCTGTGTCTTTTGTATTTAAATTATAAAAGATTGTTGTTATACTTTACATATTTAAATTTCGTCTCGTGGGATTTTTCAAAGGTAGATGTAATGCCTTTTTTAAATTAAATTCATTACTAAATTAGATTTCGCTTTGTTTATTATTTAAACCATATTTGTATATACATTGTATATAGCGAGAGAAAGAGAAAGAGAGAAATGTATGTTTGGTATGAAAAATATACTTGTTTGTTCAGAATGTTTCATTTAAATATTTGGTTAGTACAGAATATTAATTAAATATTTTTTTTTACTGTAAACGTATGATAAAATAAAGTTTATCAACCGTTCTCACCTTGAAAATATAAGGTATAAATAAACATGCAAACTTTATTGTTGTGACAAATATCTGCATTTTTAATTATGTTTTTCAAATATTTAGAGCATTTTGATTACATGTTTCAGACAAATCTAAAAAAAATTAATATTCATAGTTTTATAAATTTATTTTAATCACATATAAAAATATTTAATCTAATTGTATTGAAATATAATATTTATTATACTTTTTTTATTGCACTATCAAATTTATCACAAATCTACCCATATCAGTGTATATATCTATCTATATATATATATATATATACATATATATATATATATATATATATGTATATAGAAAAAACGTAGTTATTTATATCTTCAAAAACTTCCTTGAAATTATAGTTATTAAATAATAAAGCTGATGCTATAAAATAGTATCTTCAATATAAGATGTTCATTGAATAGTAAACACATATGAATATATATAAAGCAAATGCATATATAATATGTATAATCATTAAACAGAATGAAGCAGTGTGGATGTGTTGAAATATATAAGTACGACAAAGTTTATATAAACTATAATATCTTCATATTGCACCAAGACAAGATTAAAGTTGCAAACAGTTTGAAACGAAAAACGAGCACACAGCTCACGCTGCATATTAAACATAACAAATGTTATATATTGTAATAAATATACATTTGGAATTAAATTCAATTTCTCTCCGCAAAAGTATACGAACTTAGAATAAACTGTTGAAACGTACAAGAACTTTCAAAATAAACTTCGTGTTTTCTAATATAACAAAGGTGGAATATTTATGTTATTGTGATTAATATGTGTATCGTTTGTCTATTTAACATATTTTGTGTTTGTATATGTTTGAATTTTTTGAAATAATGGAAAAAGAATAAAATTGATTTTAATGAATTTTGGAATATAGGCATTAAATGCCAAGCACTGAATAAAATTTGTTGTTTGTTTCAATTGAATTATTTTTAATGGGATTTTTTTCATAAATAAATTTATCATTCGTTTCACGAACAACAAAATCAGTTTTAATCCGAACATTTTCTTATTGTTTCTGAATTAGAAAAAGATTCTATTTGTGAAAGTGAATTTCATTTAAGTGTAAGAATGTATTATGATGCCACGACTTATTAATAAGTTAAAAAAAACCCTTATAGATTTTTAAAAAGGATTTTATTTAGTCTTTCTGGCGAAAAAAATATAAAGAGTATACTAAAAAACATTCACCAGTAGAAACTTTCAAAAAGAGTAGAATTTGTTTAAAATTTTTAATTTTTTTATCAATAATATTATTCTCATAGATAAATCAGACTTTTATTAAATTTTCGACAAAGATATGTACAAAATATAATTTTTTTTTTAATATTAATACTACTATAAATTAACTGTTATCATTCCAATTCATGTAAATAACATTATCACTGATATTATCAGCACTGAATGTTTAAAATTTTAGATCTTTGCAATCTAATGAAAAGTGTTGATTACTTAAAAAAATTTGCAGTGATATTTTAATTTTACTATCCGATTAAAGATATTAAATATTTGTTGTAAATAAATTATAAACTAATAAAGAATGTAATACAAATTTATTTGTGGTTATGTGTACTTAACAAGCACTGAAATTTCATTAATAAAAAAGTATAGATTTTTCTGTACTTTGGCACTCTGAAGATGGCATATAAATGCGTACAATAAACAATAAAAAATGATTTATTGAACATTTTTGACTGGAAAAATGTGTGTACTTGTGGATTGAAAAAAGATTTCATTTGTAAAAGTAACTACTTTATAAAAAATATCTAATATTTTTCAAAAGAAAAATATACTAATTTTATACAGAGTTGGTTATCTACCATGTATTCAAAAGTTTGGAGTGACAACTGTGGATAAATATAAAAATGAACTAAACAAAAATCATTTTCATGTTCGAACTCTCGCTCAGTAAGTATAGTTTATAACAGTACATGAAATAATATGTGTATCTAGACAAAGTTAGCACGATGAATAAAAATATACAAATTTTATGAAAATTTTGCATGTACACAATATTTTTTGCACATATACCAACGTTGATACTATATAGTAGTACACCACATCAATATAATATAATATTACTAAGGTACTCACGTGTAGATAGGTTTTACGACTCCTACTTTAGACCAGATGACGAGATGCACTTTGTCACCTTGAAGTGGTGGTGAAATATCACACGGCAACTTCGCTACACCGCTTTGTACAGCTTGTTGTTCACTAAGTAACACTGTAATAAAAAGGAAAAGTAACGTATGAGAACAAAAATCAATCTTATAACATAAGATATATATATATATATATATATATAAATAAATACATATGTATGTATATGTACGAATCCATAATGGTTATTATGTAAAGATAAAAGGAATAAACAATGTGGAAAAAGGATTATAAATATGGTTTAATAGACATGTTATTTATATTGATTAAATATATAAAATAATAAAAAATATAATTATTTTCATTTACTAGTTTTGTTCATAGTGTAATTATTATAATTAATATAATTTATATTTGTTTGCATATTTTGATAATTATTTAAGACTCAAATATTATTACTTACTAACTCAGTACACTAGAATTTATTAAACTGACTTCTAAAAACCAAACAATTTCAACCTAATCTCGGTTTTTACTGTTAACTACAAGGATATTATATTCTATAGTAATATTCAAACCGTTATATAATATTACATATAAAATTAAATTGTTATATAACTCTTTCCTGGTTATTTAAATAACTATTAAGAACAAACTTTATTACATAATTAAAAATACAATTAGTGTGTTTAAAACTAGCTCTGAGAGAAAATATAAAAATTGGAACAAACTATCTCTACCCAACCAAATTGCTCTCTAAAAGAATAATATCTTGAGATTATATTACGTTTTAAAAAGTGTTATTTATATAAAGTTATGTTTAGTTATTTTGGCTAAAATGTTTCTCATTATTAGTTCTTTTACACTTTAACATCAGTGTCAATTTGGATTAATCTGAAAATAATTCAAACGTAATATATATCATCGTCCGCACAAAAACTGGCGACAGTGTATTAAAAACGACTACAATATTCAATTATTTTAAAAGCATGTCGCAACAGACCACAATAATTCCATGTATTGTAATGCGTATTAGTATAATAGAAAGGAAATCAGAACTGGAACGAAAAAAAATCCATATATAAATCGATAGTATAAATCAAATAAAGAGGGGAAGATTGAATGGTAATAAATTGATAAGAGACAGTTGTGCGAAGTAAAGGACCGATATTATATAGTTATGGTATTAAATGATGATTTATTACAGGAAAACGTTATAAAATCGCATTTCAACGAATAGAAACATACTTTGATATTTTATTGACGTGCAAGTGCATTATTCAAATATTATTTATTGAATATTAATGAAAAAATTATGCTCGTTTAACTTAACAAATTCAATTTGTAAATAATTAAACTACTTTTACATTACTTTTTCATTCATTATATATATATATATATATAAAGCATGAACCGTTTATAATCAAATTAAGTTGTACACAAAATCATATGAAATGAAATTGTTTAGATTCGAATGAATACCATATGATATTACCCTATCTACAAGTATTTACATATGATTATTACAGCGAGCACTGCTACGACGCTTAAGGAAACTTTTAAGGATTAACCGTCTGTAATGAAATTGCTCATACGGGATTGAATAAGACGGAAAGGTGGTGGAGATTCCTCGTTTCTACATCACTTTTCTTCCACATCAACTCATATATATATATATACATATATACATATATATATATATATATATATATATATATATATATATATAATGGTTTGAGGACGCTAAAAATATATATATGGTACTCACATATGCCATCTTCGAACGCGATAAGAATTTAAATACCGTATGAACAGCAACGTACCGTATAGAGATGTTTATATATATATATATATATATATATATATATATATATATATATGTATAATATGTAAACATACATGTGAACGTATGTATATACGATATTAAATATAAATGGCCAGGAAATTTATGAATATTAAAATTGTTTCCGTACAAGGATATCGAAGACGTATATACATTTTTATCAGGGCTTGTGTTTCACTTCCACAAAAAAACACATTCGTTTGCGTCGTCTGTATTAATGTAAGACTGAATATTCGAAATTTTTGATAAAATATTAACTCTCATTTCTTATGAAATATGGTTTAGGGAAGTTGGATCGGTAGGTTGTTGAATTTTTTGAATTGTTATTAAATGGAAGATATTTGGTTTGTTTATCAAAAAAAATGTTATTATTAATATTGTTTCTGTTTAAAAGGATTCGGGTTTTTTTTATTATATTAGGTCTATTAATAAATTCGGTGTCTTTTCTTAATAGCTAATGAATGTTTATAAAAAATTTTCATTCCTCAAAATATCACTCATTATTTTGTACAATTTTGCACTCTCTGTCGAGTAATTGACGAATCTCCTATCGACAAAAAGATGGTAATGATATTTATTGATTTTAATTGTAAAGGTTGATTGTTTTTTTTGATAGGTTAGGTGATAGAATTACTTGTCATTTTCTTTTGATTTCTTAATAAAATATTTTTCTTCAGCTAATGAAGTAGTTTTCAGTTATTGTATGTAAAAAACTTAAATTAAATACTTATTAATTTCGATTGTGAAGAGTGATTATCTGCTTGTACGATAAATGATAAAATGTTAGTTGTACAAATTCTTTCGGTGCCTCTTTTTTTTATAGAAAATGAATATTTATGAAAAACGGAATACATTTCGATCCTTAAAATATTCCCCATTATTTTGTATAACTTTTGTCATCTACCGGGTAACTAATAAATTCCTTGTGGAAAAAAGGCGATGGATTTGAGTCGATGAAATTGAAATTCATTTTTAGACCTCTATCACACTTTCATATTTGTTATTGTTATTTAAAGTCGTTGCAGAGAAAATAATTTGAGAAATAGCCAATAGACTTTAATAACTAGTCTTTATTTAATTTATGTTTTAATACTTTAAATATTTCTGACTATTACCGGCTGACCTAATTTCCCTTTATATATAAACTTTAATGATAAATGATTGAAATAAATAAATAACAACAACTATCCTTAATGTTTTTTTTTAAAAAATTATTAAGTTTTAAGACAAAAACTGAATGAATTTATAGGCAGTAATATTTGAATACACGTATGAAAAATGCGGACTTTATTATTTAACCTCGTCTTTGTAAATATGTAAATGAAATGAACATTTATTTACTTTGATGTAGGCATTATTTTAAATAAAAAAAAATAATGTTTGTATACGCTATAAACAAAGTCTTTATTCGTATTAAAAAGTTGTAAGCATGCGTATAAGCATTCCTTTCATTCAGCATTAAATAATTTATAAATACAATTTTTGAAATCATACGAAAACAGATCACAATAAAGCCATTATTTTTATTAAAGCTTATGCAAAAGGAAAAAGGAAGTTTTTTTCCTGGCACGCAAACAAAACAGTGTACAGTAGTTAGACGTTAAAGAATATCTCAGTCTTCGGGGATGGCGGTAGGCTGTGTACAAGGCAGTCAACTGTTGGCAATTTTCCTCAACAAAAAGTCACAGCCCACGCGCACGTATTAATCATCATTCGTCATTTTTCTTTTCTTGATATTTTAACTTTTCCTCTCCACATTATTACTTTTCGGCGTTCTTATATTCTCCTGAGCCGATGCGGATGTTTTTATGTGTCGAGAAACGCATTTTTTTTCGAAAAAAAAGCGAAACAGAAAAAATCCAATATGCGAAAGCTTTTTTCTATCTCCTTCTCACTCTACCCTAAATATTTATAAAGATGGAGTTGATAACTGATTATCAGATTCGCCTCGATGACTTTTCATAAAAAGATATTGTTCAGATATATTCTTTAAATATTTTTATTTTATGCTTCTGAGAATTTTCTTAGAATCAAAGTGTGTTGTTTTCTTTTTCTTCATATTTTTCTTTCATTTTTTTAAGAAGAATAATATATTTTTGGCACTGATTAAGAATGAGTGTTTTTTAAATGTAACCTTTATGTGTACAAAGTGAAATAATAACAATGATTGTACTATTATTTATTTTCTTAGAAACAACATGAAAAGAACTATTTTATTATTCAAAAAAAAAATATTTCTATTTGAAATTCCTTATATTTTCAAACTTCTAGCGATACAACTGTAATTATTGTAAATAAGAAACATATTTATAGAACATAATAAATGAAACAAATCAATATTTCCATTAATATAATTAAAAACTTGAGGAGTGATAAAAATGAATAAAAATATGTAAAATACGTTTCAATTCCATTTAATATTTAAATGAAAATAAGAAAATGCACTTTCATAGATAAGTAATTATTTTTTTTATACATTTAATATAATTAAAATATCTAACGTTTTTATTATAAGCCAATAACTTTTAAATTTAAAAATATTCATCATATTTTTTTTCTCTCGAATTCTTTTTAAAAATAAAATTGTAAAAATTGCAAGGAAGAGGTATATTTTATCAATATTAAATTAAATACAGTTACTAAAATATTATAAGAATGAAAACTAAGAATATTGAAGCTGTAAAAATAAATATGCGAATAGTCCGAACATTTTATTTTAAAAGATATTCATTTTTAATTATTATTAAATAAATATAATAATTGAAATATGTCCATTAACTTTTTTAGATGATGACTGTAAATATCTCAATTTGTATTTATTATTACATATTTATATGGCAGAAAACCAATCAAATTATTCATATGAAAAAAATATAGAAGTGTTTTCCTTGTAATCTTCATCCTTCTGGATTACTTCAGTTTTTTTTACTGTCAGTTTCGGCATGGGGGTCATCTACAGGTAGATTTTAGATAACTTTACTTTTTTTACTCTCTACTTTTAATTTTTTCTTATCTAAAATCTACTTAATAATGACGAACGTGCTGAAAATAGTAGTGGAAATTAGAAACTCAAGTGATTCAAAGTAATGAAGGCAATCAGGAAGTTTCACAAATAGGATTAAAGGTATAAAAATGTACAAATTATTTACAAGAGCATTGAAATGTGAATTTAAATATATAAAATTCCAGCAATGATTGAAAGAAGAAAAAAGAGAAGCAGTAATGAAAAAAATATTAAATAAAATTATAAACGACTAGTCGTTTCTTTTTTATTTTATCAACTTTTAATGAATATTAGGCCTAATATCCAGAAATAAATCATGAGTACAGAGAGTGATTTTCATTATTTTATGTCAAATAGATGGAATTAACAGAAATATTTTTCTATATTTTAGCGCTATGAGAATAATGAATGTGCTATATATTTGATCATAAAAATGATGTTTTTTGAATAGTGAAGTATTTACAATATTCTAAAATTTATTCCGTGATATTTCAGCTCTAGTAAATGAAAATAATTGTTTTTGTACTCATTAAATATTTTATCTGGATAAAATAAGTTTATTAAAATAAAATTTCAAATTTGTTCAAACAGCTTATCAGCAAATATCTATTATTAATGTATATTAGGAGTTATTTTTATGAAAATTATGAAATATTAGGTATTATATTTGAATGACAATTTAATAAACTAATGTCATTCGACAAGTTTATCATTCATCATTTATTAAAAGTACTTCAACACAACGCAGAGACGGAAAAAAAGCACACACATGAAAAACGTGTTCTTTTTCAGTTCATACTGTCATCACAATTGACACAACGTTCTCGAATTGATCGATGCTGTGAAACACAATTCTTTTATATCATTGAATCATAGCTTTTATAAATACCAAATCTAGAACATCATTGAATGTCACAAAGCGATGGAGATATTGTGAAGCATTATTAACATTGCGTGTACGTGTACATACGATATGGTTTCGTTTTGATTCACTCTGGCTCGTACGTCGTTGTCCATTTCAAGAGATAATATCTTATTTCGAGTATTCAACAATATCAGATTTCTATATACGCATCCTGAATTCAAACTGACAGCCACCGAACTTTGTTTGACAATTTATGTGTGAACAACTGAATCGATTTTACATAAAAGCCGTAATGGTCGACCCGTCTCGGTGCCTTCGAATCTTATTATATATTTTTTTTTCTTCTTCTACATAAACATAACATCCACTGCGTGTAAAATCAAATATTATTTTCGAGATTTTAGTTTGCATGCTCTTTTACAGGAAACATAAAAAGAGAACATACGGAGTTTGGAAAGTTTGTAAAGTGATGGTAATAAAATGTATTGATATGTATATAAATGCATACAAACAAATCTACAAGTATATATATATATATATATATATATATATATATATATATGTATATATATATATATATATGTCTTATAATCAAATCTTCAAACAGAAAATCATTGACTTAGACCAATGCTCCTCAATCTTATCATGTGTTTATGCATGAATCCCTTACATCAATAAAATATAGTTATCTATTCAATAAACCAAATTTAGTACTTATATATATATATATATATATATATATATATATATATATATATATATATATATATATATATACACTATATATACAATAGAATCTTTTTTATTTCAAAAACTATAAACGTCGATTGGTTATGAAAACTTTTATTGTGCTTTAAAATCGTATTCAAAAATAAATTGAAGTTGAATATTTTTCATGTAACTTTTCATGCAAAATTTATATGCAGATAGATAAAAGGGCATATAAACCCAACCGTATACTTCCAGATAAGTGAAATTCAATAAAACATTACATAATAATTCATTTATTTTTCTAATTAAGGCGTTTTGTGAGGTAATATAATGAAAATTGATTATATTTTTTGTAGTGTTTTCAGTCAATTTAGCAATAAAATCATTAATCTGACAATCATATCTTAAAGAGAAAATATTTTTGAATATTTTTTGATTGATATTCTTTTATTAGATTATTTATCCATATTTTATTATAATTTGAACGAAATTTTATAAAATTGTCTTAGTTTTGAGTATTATAAGGTATGATACAATTTTTTTCGAAAATTGCTATAGCTGGATAATTTTTTTAAATTAAAAATTTTCAGGAGGAATTATTTAATGTGGTATTTCAAATCAATTGAAAATTATTTGTTAGTATTATTAATATTTAAACATGGCTTTTAAGAATAAGTAGATTCTAAGCAGTATTTTCGTCCTCATTTAGTTTTTATAGTAAATATCCATAAAACATTCACTATAATTATTGAAGAATTCATGATATCATGAGTTATTTCATTTCAAATCAAAAAAAGAGTTTAGAAATTGAAATAATTTAAATTAATCTTAAACAATTATAGATGAAGAGAATTCAGATTTAAAATCAGTTTCTAATATCTACCTGGAGATGGCATACGTATCGAAACTAATAATAAAGAACATACGCAAATAATTCAAAAGGAAAAAGTCCAATAGAAGTGAAGATAATATTATAGAAAATGTGTAAAGAAGAGGATTGGATATCCTAATAAAATAATTAAAAGTAAAAAATTATAAGTCAGTTTTCAAATAAATTATTTTATATAAAACTATATATGGATTCCTTAAACAATACGATTACAAATATTTTTTTAGAAGAATAAAATATTGTTTTCAAATTGTTTAAAAAAGTATATACAACAACAAACGTACTACAAAATGAAGTAATTTAAATATAAAACTTAGACCTCTTTCTTACATGCGGAACTGTTTCAGTGTATAAACATAAAGGAGTAAAATTGTAACTAGCAAATATATAAAAGAAAACAAGCGTACATACCAATTAGTTTCAATGCGATGTTTATATTTTTTTTTATTATCCTTAAACGTCGCATTTCTTTTGAAGAACTTCGTAAACATCAAAGTGAACGAGTTTAATGAAACAAACAAACGAAATGTAACTCTAATGAAGTGGAAATATGCAACTGGCCACAGGTTTACATCTCAAAGAAAATATTTTCGCCGTAAAAAAACTTCTGCCCTTTGATGATTATTTGATTCGCGAAAAAAGAACATTTTTCATTCTTATTAAAATTATAAATGTCTATTATGACGGAGAATATAAATATATTTAGATTTGTTTCCGAAGAAATTTGTTGTTTTTATGTAAGATGGTTGGTATGAATGAAGTCAGTGAATATTTATATATATATATATATATATATATATTACACAAATGGTATGGAATTTTCTTGACTCTAACGAACATTTATTTTTCTAAATAGATTAGAATATCTCTTTTAACCGATCTGAAGCGAATAATGAATGAAGCATCAATAAAAATTTTAGTCGTGTTGTACTGATAATAAAAAAAGAGACTGAGAATTTCTGAAACTTGAAAAATAAAATAGATTTTCGTTTTTAAGAAAATCTAAACTCAGTTATATATATATATATATAACTGTTTTCAGCGTAGTTCCCTCTCCCACTTCTCTCTTTCTCTCTCTCCCTCTCTCTCTCTATCTGTATATGCAAAGAGTGAGAAAGATGAAAATTTTTTTATCAGAATATAGTTCTAACACTAATTAATTCATTTTCACAAATGAATTCATTTTCCGTCCCAGAAACCATATATTTTTTCTGATCAAAAATGTAGAATAAATCATTATTGATCTTCTTTGATTCTTGCTTAATCGCATTCCACTATCATATTTAGAGGGTTAAAGTATAGAAAAATTTATACCTTTTCGGTCTTACTTCTTTGTTATTCTTTATAAATAGATTTTTATGTACTGAAGTGCTTTGAAAATGATGACGAAATGTTCATAAGAAAAAATTAAAAATGATCAATAATGATTTATATTGAACATTTTTGAGTATAAAGCAATTATG
Source organism: Acanthacorydalis orientalis (assembly GCA_034766995.1). Lineage (NCBI taxonomy): Eukaryota > Metazoa > Arthropoda > Insecta > Megaloptera > Corydalidae > Acanthacorydalis > Acanthacorydalis orientalis. Next base: position 7,594,097 of record CM068318.1, read on the forward strand.
TGGTTTGTGGGGTCAAATTAGAATAATTGTCTTATTATTGTATAAAGTTTAAAATTAAATTTGTATTCTTTAAAGAAACTATTACTTATGAGAAACATCTAAAAAGTTTTTAAACTAATTAGATGTTTTTTTGGTTTAGAATTGATTTATAATTTTCATTCAATTGTCCAAATATCATTTGTAAGTTATATTTTTAGTTTTAGTAGAATTGTTAGCAGTATTCCTACCAATAAAGTAAAAGAAAAGGCGTTTTCTGTGGAAGAAAAGATATTTGAAGGAATAGTTTTATATATAATCAAAATATTTACGTCGTTAAAAAGACAAATATTTAATATCAGATTTCCTTACGGAGAAATATGAAGTTTCATTACAGAATTAAATCAACGTTTCCAATCATTGCATAGAAATATGAACAGATATATTTCAGCAAAAACAAGAGGTAGAAAAAATATAATTGATATAAAAATAAGCAGTTGTAAAGGACATAATAACAACAGAAAAAAGTTTGAAGTGTAAACGAAAAGTACACGTAAAAAAAAACAATAATCTATATAGACTACAAAAAATTACAGACTTGGAGAAAATAAATATAAAAAGGTTCAACGTTCCATGTAGAACTGAAAAAAAATACAAGAAAATCTAAAGATACAACTGAGGTACTGGTTCTCACAAACGATTTCTTTTTACTCCACAAAACACAAAGAATTTTTTGTTTAAAAATGTGCAACAATTAATTATTTATCAAAAAAGAAGTCTTTATAGTTTTTGGGATAGAAAAATAATTCATTTGTAAAAATCAATTTAATCATAATATCAGAACTATGTGTATTTAAACACTGACTTGTTTGTTTTTATAAAAATAAAAGATTTTTAAAAAAGTAATAAATTTTCTGAATATATATATATATATATATGAAGGTCGTTTGATAAGTTTGGTAAATTTTTATAATATGGTGCCACTATTCGTTTGGTAATAGCACGGCTATCAAGTGTTTTTTTTCAAACGGGTATAAGCGAAATTTCAGTCAAAAGTGACGCATTTTTCGCGTCATACAGATGTTTGAAACTAGAATTATAGCAGTTTCCACAAAAGTGGAAAAAACAAGCAATCCCTTTTGCATCGATTCGTTATCATGGATGAAACATGGATCCAACACTACACATCTTAGTCGAAGCAGGAGTCAAAGCAGTGGACAACGATTAGTGAAAGTGTACCGAACAAGGCGGAGACCTTTATCTACTGGGAAGATGATGGCCACTGTTTTTTTGTGATTCTCAAGGAATCATCCTGACCGACTACTTAACGAAGAGAAAGACGATAACAGAAGTCTATTATGTAACATTACTGGACCGTTTGAAAGAAGAGCTGGTACAAAGACAACCAAGATTGGAACACGAAAAAATGCTCTTTCACCAGGACAACGCGCCGTCTCACAAATCGACCGTCACAATGGCAAAACTGCACGAATTAGGCTTCAAAATAATTCATCATTTACCCTATTCTCCGAGGACTTCTTCCTCTTTCCAGATTTGAAAATTTGACTCGGTGGGAAGAAATTCTTGTCGAATGAGGATGTCATCGCCGCCATCAATGCATATTTTGCAGAGTCGCTGGACCAAGTGTATAACCTTCAATGGAGACTATGTTGAAAAATAAAATCGATTTTTCCAAAAAACGAAGTTTAACTTGCTTTTTTACTATACTTATCAAATGATCCACGTATATAAACGTGTATATATATATATATATATATATATATATATATATATTTACAAAAATGCATTCTCTTGTATGATTCACTGCTAGATAAGTTTTTTCTATTTTTCTATTTCAGAAGATCCAATCTTTTTCATTTGCACAGTTATATGTTTTCTGGTATCCTTATATATACATATATATAAACAAACTCATAAACACAGACATGAATGTTTGTTGTATAATTTATAGCAAACATATGTTATATCTGAATTTAGAATGAGCAAATATTGTTCTCACGATAGATCCATTATCCTCCACTGTATAAACTAATTGAAATCTTGACTAAAAAACGTTTATATATCCAGCGACTTTAGACTAAACCCGTCTCGGGATTGAATTCAATAACGGTAGAAAGTTTAATGTTAATATTAGAATTCCAATCACGTACGTAGCGTTTCGCGAACGATGCATTGATTTAGAAAGCCATTACTGGTTTGTTTAAACACCGGTCTCCTACGACATCTGTATTGTTTGACGCGTTCGGCTACTTATATATATACAAATATATATATATATATATATATATATATATATGTCTATGCATACATATATAATAAATATATGTATGCGGTTGTGCAGCTTTTAGATGTAATACGGAAACGAAGAAACTAAACTCGAGGATAGTCATAGCAGTCGCTGCATCTGGCACTGTGCCATTTAACGGAATGGTAATAAGATCATGTGACATACCGGCAACAAATGCGCGTCTGTTTTTTAGATGCTGCATCGAACGAAACGGAGCTAAGAATTTATATTGTTTCACGTTTGTGATACGTTTTATTAGAATACTTTGGAACAGTACTAAAATTTAAGATTATCAAGCAGTCGAGAAAATCTTTTCATATCAAACAGTATCAAAGTGTAAACTTTTTATATCCATTCGATTGTAATTGATTTTTATAGAAAATCACGCTTTGATATATATATATATATATATATATATATATATATATATATATATATATATATGCAATTAATTAATATTTTTAATAAATAAAAATATGCATCGACAATTTCTAGTAAATGATTTTTATGACTCAATGTTTAACTATTTTTATCTTTCTTATTTTTTATCTAACAGTCTGTCAGTTTTAAGACATTCTTAATCTTAATTATCAATGATTTAGAGCCAGTGAATGTATCTAAAACTATATGAATTGTTCTATTTTAAGAATAATTTATCCATTATTTATTGGGATGCAGTCATTAAAATAAATATTTTAAATTAAAATTAATATTGAAAATATTACGTCATATATATATATATATATATATATATATATATATATATATATATATGAATTCCTTTTTTAAAACAATGAGTTATTAATTCAATACATTTCCAAACGAGTAATATACTGCACTACATAATTGATTTTTCAGTGTTGCTTTAACTTCCAGGTCAGTTGCATTACTGCACTGGAAATGACTGGATTCATTGACACTGATGATGATTGATACGCTATGAATTCAATAACGTCCGTAACGAAAAGCTTTATATGTACAATATTGTGAAAATCGAGTATTGTTTTCTGTATGATATAAGCTTCAAATTGAGCTCATCGATTTTAACATTACACCGATTGATCTGTTCAAACTGATACTACGTCGTAACTTCAAAAGTAATATTCTATTAACAGTCTGATCTTCAAGAACTGCACGTTTGCTATCTTGAGAAACTTTCAAGACTGTTAGTTGTATTCGTTTCTGATGATTATTTATTCTCTGATACTTTTATAAATGCTTCTTTGCTGCTTTAATTAAATATTAAATGATTAAAAATTAAATATATATTTAAGAGAATAAAATATAATGTAAAAAGCTAGTCGTGTGATAATTTTCTATATATAAAAATAATTTTATCGTAAAATTTCTATGAAACAATTTTTTTGTGTAAACTACTTGCTCGTAACATTTCTTTCCCTCTACAATCTACATGTAGCACGTTAACCTTTTCCATTCCCAATCATTAATGATTGGTTTATAGATATCGCACAGTCTCTTTTCTGATTGTTTCACATCAGTCACATGTATGTAGCTCTCTCACGGTGTATAATGAAAGAGGTATGCGATTTCAATATAAAACTGATGACGTTTATTCAAAATATTGTATTCACTGGAGCTTTGAAGTAAAAAATTGTTACACTTTTTAAAATTATATTTTGTTACTAATTTTTATAAACTTTTCCAATAAAAATTCTACATTTCACGCAGATTATTTGTGCGTATGATTTGTTAATTTCTATTATTTGTTGGAGGAGAGAAAACGTCCGGGTGAGAATCTCTTGATATTTTAAATTATTAATTAATATTGTAAATCAAAAACAATCATATACAAATTTCAAAGCTGTAAAGTGGTAGAGCTTCATTTATATATTTTCAATGTCAAAAAAAGATTATTGATCGTGCTATTGAAATATCGATCGTAGATACTTTTATGAGGCGAAACAACAGTGGAAACCGTACTATACTACACGTTGTCGCCGCGAAGGTAGTATTACAGAAGACTCGCATCGGCCGATCTGTATAAACGGTGTATTTATTTCCATTTCCCTATCAGGCGCTACTTATTTGCTTGGGTAGAGACGAACATCATAGCGTAACACGACGGGCGCTTTGAACGGCTGTGCACGGGTTGTCGCCGTCTCCGTTGTTGTGTTTGTATCTGAGATCCGTATACACGGTGTTCATAAATTAAACGCGCAGCGAGAAACAAAGATTAAACGTTAGTACATGACGTTATTCCATTGAGTCTGTAATTAAGTCTTAGGAGAGAAGAGAATACAATAATTGCATGTTTAGCAATTCATACAATTTAAATGTGATTACGGTGGTTTTGTGTACGACGCCGATATTGCCGGCTGTAGTAACGTAACAGGTTATTCACTGGGTTTATACGCCATCTGAGGGTTTGTTTCATAACTAGTGTAATTGAATTTCCGTGTTTCTTGTTCCCGCCAGACGCGACGGCTGTTTTCGACTGCAATGGCACACCCAACCGCCGCGATCTGCGAACGAACCGCTCACAATTTCTTCTTCCTCGTCGAGGGTACAATGCGTGCCGCGTATCGCTCTACATCTCACAAGACCACCATCATTTTCGTCTATCTAAGGCCATCGTCACACGAACGTCACATCTCGTTTTCATCGTCGCGTCGATGCCATCGCGTTCACAGTCCACACGGACGCGCGTTTTCACGCTCTGCTCGAATCGTTCCAGTTTCAACAACCATCGCCCGAATCCCTTGGTCCTCTACTTCCTTGGGTATTGCGGAATTAATTAATATCTTAGAGGGCTACGACTTATTGCGGTTCTTGCTTCGGGCAATACAACAAGATATCAGTGTTTATACGAAATGAGTATCGATTTTACCACTTTGTGGTTATTACTTTGTGGGAAGAAGTACGTTTGATCATCAAAGCTTGTTTTCAACCTTGAAATGTATCCATAATTATAAATATTTATATCTATATACAGCAAAATCAATACTATTTGTGTATAAACAAATACCGACGCACAAATCTCACCTAACCACCCATGTATATATATATATATATTATAGACAAATATAAAAAAAGAAAACTGAGAAAGAAATAATTTCACTTTAAAAAATCAAACATGTAAAAAATGCATATAAATAATTATTTTTGCATTATTTATTATTAATAAATATATATTTTATATATTCAATATTTCAATCAATTTTCTTTTACAAATGGCTTTTTTCGTCAACCTAAAATCCATATTTTTTTCTGATAAGTAATGTTTAATAAATAATTATTTAATCTTGATTATGTGCTATCAGAATATTAAATAACAGAAAAATCCTAAACAGAATCACAGCGCTAGAATGACAGAAAAATGTGTTTATCCACAGTTTCACAATATTTTTGTGAAAAGTAGTCCAAGTGTGTAATTTTTTTCAAAAATAATCATAAAATATACTTCTATATAGAGTAAAATAGATATATAATTAATTACTCAATAGGTTTATTCAAAATTTAAAATTATAGTACTAAATAAAGAAAAAAATAAGTTTGTTAGAGTTGCAAAAAAATATAATTTGAATACAGATTTGGGGAAATGTAAAAAAATCTGAAAATAATGGTAAAAAATATATGTTAAAAATTAAAACTTTATAGTATCAAGAAAAGTATTCCTTTTATAGACTTTTAAGGAGAAATGAGTAAAAATTAAAATTTGAGATCATCTGTGATTTATTAAAAACATTGACTTTTTACCTAAATTTATCATAGATCTAAATATTGGTTAAAAAATATGATTGTAAACTGAAACAACAAAGGATTTAGAAAAAATATTTTCATTATAAAAATAACCGTTATAATGAATAAATACTAAGATTAATAAATCCTCTACTTGTGAAAATAATAAATGAATATTTATTTTTAAAAATACGCTATCGTTTAAATAATCTTATCAATTAAAATTTATCCATTAAACAAATCGATGTAATAAGGAAATCAGTTTACTATGTAGATCAAGTATGTCCCTCGATTTTTTTATTTGGTGTCATCATTAGTTTTGTCACACAAGTTTAAAGTCTTAAAAGTTTCAACCTCTATGTGATTTTCTTTTTCCCAGGACGACTTTGTTTTTTCCACTGCATCAATTTGAAATGTTGATATTTCTCACGTTGAATGTCTCTTGCGACCGACACGAGTAACTTTCGGAAAAACTGATACGAATACATTATGCTTTTTTTTATAAAAAAATGGAACAAAATGTATACACCGAACTGTCTGTAGATCGGAATAATAAATTAGATATGCAGAAATAGTATTTTACTTTTATTAATGACCTTATAATTGAACTTTCATACGTGTCAACTTACATGTTTTACAAAAAAAAAAAAAATGAGAGAGAAATAAAGATTATCAACTTTATTAATAGAAAATACTTTGTTTTTAAAAATGCTTTAATGTCTATTAATATTAGGATATTTTAGATGAACTGTTTGGCATACGCTTTTTGATAAAAGAACAGGATAACATTACAAAATATTATAACTAATCCATAAAAATAAACAAATTATTTTAAAAATGTGACTTGTTAACAAACAAGAAAATATTTTTTTCATTAAGATAATATCAAAGTTTTCATTGTTAACAACCTAAAAAAAATTAAGAAAGTGAATTGATTAAACACGTGAATTTACATAATCTTGATTTCATATATTTTTTTACTCTCTACAAACATTTTTAAATATAAAAATAATCTTAACAACATTAAGCTTGTACTCAATGTTATTATATTATAGCAATGATTTTTTTCATTTATATGGATTTGTTGATTTAAAATAAAGATAGTAAATAGTAATCAATAATAGTGAAAGATTTAATTGAAAAATACAATCGATTAAGAACATTTCTATTTTTATTTTCATAAATATTTTTTTCCATTATCTCATAAATCGCAATTTATTTTTCTAATCAACTTCGTTCCGTAAATGATAAATGCTCATTTTTGAGCATTTCAATTAAATAATCACCAAAGTGATAAGAGGTAATTTTTTATTTCAATTTCTAAAAGGTTGCTATAAATCCTATGTCAGAGCAGAATAAAAAGCAATTAATTATATTTAATAACTTGATGTAAATAAATAGAAAAGTGTAAATTTACTACCAGGATTAAAAAGTTTCGGGAATTTCTGTTTTAAGAGAACCACGCAAACCAAACGTTAAAATTTGTAGACGATAATGTTGGTAATTCTTTCTCTGTAATCTATATCAAAAATTACTGCGATTTCTCAAACTATTCGTAAACAATTGTTATTTTTAAGTAGTGTTTGGTATGGTTGGTAAATTTGACTATGTATAAATTTATCGCGCAACGAGTTTGTAATCAATTTTGTGTCAGAAATGAAATTTCTTATGCTTACACATTTAAAATATTAGAAGAAGCATTTGGAGATGAGTGTTTATCGAGAAAATGAGTATACCAGTGGTACAGTTTGTTTAAAGAGAATCGAGATTCGGTAGAAGATGACCTCGTTCGAGACGGTCGTCGACATAAACCGATGAAGAATATGTTCAACAAGGCAAGGATTTGATCCTGAATGATCGTTGATTGACTGTGCGAGAGATTTCTAATGATGTCGGAATATCGTATGGATCTTTTCAAAGCATCTTATCCGACATTTTGTACTTGAAACGTCTCGCAGTGAAACTTGTTTCAATAACGCTAAATTTTGAGCAGAAACAGCATTGATGAGCAAAGATGTTGACACTGAGATGATATCTGAAGCATCTAAGGATCCCACGTTCATGAAATGCTTCATAACTGGAGACTAGACTTAAATGTACGGATCTGACGTCGAAACAAATCAGAAATCGTTCGAAAGACTCCTAAAATTTAGACATAGTAAAATTCTCAGAACTCACCAAACACTACTTTACAAAAACATTAATGTTGTTTTTTCGCTGTTCTTTTAAAATAGAAATTCCTGAAACTTTTTGATCAGAGGAAGTACGTTTGAGATTATTGATATTTTTAAACCATTAAGATTAAGATAACAGCTTAAAGAATTTATGAATTAAATGAGAGTTGACCTTCACGTACTGCAAGCGCAGATAAAAGTCGTATGAAGGTTTATAGTTTTAAGTTATTATTTTTTTTTTATCAAGGATCATGTCAACTTTACGCATTTCCATAACAAAAGGGTTTTATAAAAAATGTTGTCATGAAATAAAATTTCGTCGACATCAAAACAAAATTTATTAAATACAATTATTATTTTATTTTCAAAAAAAAAATATGAACTTTATGTAACATTCAGGTAAGCGAAATATTTGATACTAAACATGATACGATTTTCAGGCTACGTGCGTTTGTAATTAAGCAATACATAACGCTATTATTAGATATGATCTTAAATACAATGGCACGACCGACGCCAGTCGACGACTATAATTGTAACCGGGTGAGAGACTTCACACACCCACAAACACACACACACACATACACAATCATACAGCCCCGAATATCGTACAACATGTGAAAACACACACACACACACAAATATACACCTACGCATATTTTCGAAATGGTCGGACATGTCGCACAGAACCAATTCGGTAAACGTATTGTTATATATGTATAGATAAACACAAAAGGGTTCCGTTTAAGTTCCAAACGGTCATATTATCAGCTGGACGGTCGTTTTGGCCAGTCGGCGGTAGGTCAGACGCGAGTCCAGATCGACATCAAAGATATTGGCCAGGTACAATGATACGTTGAATAACTATTATTGCGTTCGTGCTACCGTGTCGTGTTGTCGGGGGTGGCATTTATTGTTTAGATATAAAGAGAGGTCTGGAAATGTAAAGATTACAGTGTTCAATCGACATGATGAATGCATTTCGGTGTGGGTTTTTTGGAACGCTTAACGGATATCTCTGCGACGAAAAAGAAATACTGTTATGTTTATCGATATCGTTAAGAGATAATAAAAAAATATAAAGATGTATTATATAGGGTTAATTTTACACGACTGTGAAATAGAAATGAAGTACATTTACGTTATTTATTATCGAACGATTAAGCAAAGGGACTACTTGAAAATATTTCTATTTAATATCAGACAGTTTCTGAAATAAGATAACCTTTTCAATTTACAAAATGATTTAATTTCTTATTTCTGCAGAAATTGTACCCTGAAATAAAATATTTAGTATCGAGATGTATTGAAGAATAATGTTTTTACAAAACGATTTATGTATATTTTATTAAGATTTGAAAATAGTTTCCGATATTAGGCGAGGTTTTTATTCTTTTCATTCTCTCTCTCTCTCTATGTCTATATATATATATGTGTGTGTGTGTGCATGTATGTTATATATAGAGTATACAAAAGAATAATAATTTTCATTCATCCATTAATTTATGACATCCATAAGAACGATTTATGTCCATCGTATATTTTATACAAAAATACATTTATTACCTTGAATTTTTTTAACACGAAGAAGAAAACCTTCCGTCAATAAACTAAATTTCTTTTCAACTATAACGCAAATCTATTTACGGTCCGCGATAGAAACAACAAATAAACAAGATTTACCGCGATAATCATATATTTCTGTAGCGAAGGTGTTTTGAAGAACTAAGCCAATCACTTAAATGTATGTTTCGTCCCGTATGTAAGCGCGGGAACAAAAGAGAAAACGCAGTTATATATACACTAATGTCTCGGAGGCTGTGTATAAGAACGAAACTTATATATACGTAGCAGCGAAACGTTGATGTGTGTAGTTCTCGAGATCCCTTCGCCCTTCATCCATTGTTGTAATGGCCAGAAGGATGAGAACTGTACAAGTACGATTGCCGTTGTGTCAGTAGCGCACGGCAAGTAATAAAGTTAGTGATACTGAGCTGAATAAATTGAGATATTTCGGGTAATACTGTTAAAACACTCGCTCGTAATGAATAAGGGTGGCTGCTAATCAAACCCTTACGGATTTTCATGATATTTTCAGTGATACGAGCAGTTTTTCATGTAGAGAATGTCTGGACAGGACACTAAATCAAACAGCTTTATTGTTTGATTTATATGGATCTATTTATCAACGATGCACTTACTTGAATGGAATTTCACTAGCACCACATTCTAGATATATATATATATATATATATATATATATATATATGTGTATATATATATATATATATATATACAATTTTATAAAAACTCAGAAATCTTCTATTTCGATATTTCTTTTTTATTTGATTATTTTTTCAATAAATTTGCAACATGAACGTTTGTTAATAACCATTTATTTCAATTATAATTTCAGTCAGTTAATATATATATATATATATATATATATATATATATATATATATATAGAGAGAGAGAGATAGAGAGAGAGAAAAGAAGAAACAGGTAGAGGAAGAAAGAAAAAAAGAAGAATTTTTTGTATGAGTATCGTCTGATACATACATATATATATATATATATATATATATATATATATATATATATATACATATACACATATATATATACATATATATACATATATATATATATATACATAAAGATTATATCTATATTATCATAGTACAATATATTAACCTGTCAATTTAGTTATAAAATAATACATCAAACCACTCAGTCTATGACAGTAACGTATTGAAATAAATCTAATTTTGAGTTTTACCAACCAAATATGTACACTACAGAAGTTCGTCTTAGTTCGTATATTTACACCGTTAAAGTTTATGTTCTCAAACGTTATATAGCACTTAACATTTCAAGAGTTTCCAATTCACTTTTCCGATCGCTTCTGCAATCAAATAAAATTAATATTCAGAACTGTTTTATATACAGTTTCCTAAAAACATAAAACCGTATTAATTACTAAATTATTAGAACTTGATGTAATTTTAATATCACTGAACGTTTTTAATCGTAAAATAGTTTATATCGCATTTGAAAACAAATACAGTCGTATTTAAACATATTTATAGCATCAAATGACTATAAATATGTTTATTCTCTTTTAAAATTAACTAATTAATTTACAATTGTTTTTAAAAACGTCATGGTGTTACCAAATCAATTCAGTGTAAAAATCTACAACTATACATGTCATATTTATTTAATCTGCAATTATGTGTTACATTTTAAATATTATTTAATTATTAAAAACGAGTTTATAGTTTTCAAGAAACGATGTAAATTAGAGTTGTTTTAAATAAACTATGTTTTCAAATTCGCAAAACAATCTAATCAAAAATGTGCAATAAATCATTTGTGAACAATTTTGATGGTCACTTATATGCATTTTTGTAATGATGACTACTGCAAAAATGTACAAGAGACTCTGATTTCTGTAGACTATTCTAGCCTTGACACTCATTGACATATAAATTTTCATCATAGAAATGCGAATAAGAAATTATGGTTCAATGAAAACTATTCAGCACATTTTTTTTGTGGTTTATGGTGTCAATATATAGTTTATTTGTCAATTTAGCCATATTATCAGAATTGTATTGTAACAGAATAAAAATTACAATAAAATAATAGACAAATGTATTCTAAAAGAAATATATAAATATTTAGTAAAATAATCTATTAAAAAGAAGAATCTATCCTTCTTAAATTATCAGTTCTGATGTGAAAGAAGAAATAACAAGTCTAAGCAGCCATATTCCAAAAATAAAAAGTAATATAAAAATAAGAATTGGACTATAAAATTAATTTAATAACATTTAATTTTTCAGACTATTATATAAAATATGTAGACCAGATATATTACATTTGTATATTATTTAATTAATAAATAAATACAAATAAAAAATATAAATGGAATTATCATCCATAAATTTGTACCTGTGTGCAAAAAAATTCTTCTTTATATATATATATATATTATGAAATTATATATTCTATATAATGAAATAATTATTTTAATTTGATATCATTTATGTTACCTTCAGGTAATAAAATAATAAAAACATTCAGACAAATTAACTAAAGAATATATAATCAGAAAAAAACAGAATGTATTTTTATAGATAATTAATGAATATGCATGTCTGTTTGGTCCAGATGTACAAAACTTTCATGGAATTTATTAAATTTAAGTTTCACAATCACATCGAACTCGTATTTAATTGTTGTAAATTTATTCAAAATCTATTACCTGCTCTATTGACAAATAACAAATGTACAGGGATATTTCATTTGAAATAAGAAACTTTTTAGAATTTTGTTGTTGAAATTCATTTTTTATGTCTATAGAGCAGTTTTTATATTTTAAGATGTACAGAAAAATAAAAGATTGATCGATTAGGATTGAATAGAGTTATCGATAATATTCTATAATTATATTGAAAATAATATTTAAATTTCAATACTTTTTGAGATTATTCTGTCTGTATTAGAAAAGAATACATTTAAGAGTAACTTACTTTGAAGATTTTGTCAGTATTAACTTTTTATTTTAGATTTATGTATTGAATTTCGATATGATCTTCACTAGTAACTGATTCTATCTAGTTCTGTCTATTTTTTAGTTACTATTCACTATATTAGATTCCATTTCAATAATGCATAGTTAAAAGTTGAAATAAAAATCAAGAATTAAAAATGAATTTATCAGTGGTGTAGAGTTTCGCTAGACTTGCTGGTTATAAATATAAAACAACCTTATTGAAAATCTAAAAAAAACTTACTCTATGAGAGTTTGTGCAACATGAGTCATGAATTTAATTACTTGATACTTAAGACCCAGTCAATGAACGTCTCTGGAGTTAATATCTTTTATAGAAATTTTTATTTAGGTATCAAATTATATTATATTATATATATATATATATATATATATATATATATATATAAACGAGTCTATATTCCTTCAAGTATTTCAGACATAATTGTTTATTAAAAAAATAATTATGTACTAAATAACAAAATTTTAAGTTTAATAACACTGAAAATTTTACAAGATTGGAAAATATTCTTCAAAGAAGTATTAAGTAGATTTATTTAAAAGAATTAATAATAGCAAAAAATCGTTAATACTTTTTTAAAAATATAATTTGACGTTGTGATATTAATTGTATATTAATGGGTTGTCAGACACGCATAGCCGTGAAAAAAAACGATCCATTTAGGTTGATTATACCAACATATGTTATAACTTCAATTTGAAAAATTAATCATCAGATAAGATTGAGCTAAAAACTGGATTCTTGATAATTACATCGAAATTATCATGAATTGATTTTTGTCACATATTAAAAAGTGACTTGTTGTTGGATCAATCAGGTATCAATTCCAAGGATGGATCAAAATCTGATGTTTTCTGGGAATTGTTACCTAAATGAATTTACAAAGCAATTTATTTGCAAGACTTAGAAAAAATCGAGTAAGATATTACTTTTCAGATACATACATAAAACAACCTTATTGAAAATCTCAAAAAAAACTAACTCTATGCAATGTAAACTGATTTATGAAACGAACAGAGAGTTTGTGTAACATGAGTCATGAGTTGAGTGCTTGATACTTAAGAATATCTCAGTGAACATCTCTGGAGTTTTATCTTTTATAAAAAAAATTCATTTAGATATCAAATTATATTATATTACATATTTATATATATATATATATATATATATATATATATATATATATGTATGAGTCTATATTTCTTCAAGTATTTCAAATATAATTATTTATTAAAGACATAAATTTGTAAGATAATTGGATTTGTGTAAATTTAAAGAGTTAGAGGTATTTTTCTAATTTCTGATTTTATAATTCAAATTAATAAAATGTAACATTGTTTTTTTACCTAAACAATAAGGCACTATTTGAAGAAATGGTCGAACATTTTTTATTGTTTTTATTATTGTTATAATTTGATTGAACATATTAATTACTGAAATAAAAAATTGATTACTTCTAATAAGTGATCAGAAATAAAATCCGAAAAGTAGAGAAATGAAAATTTCGAATAGAGAAAGCAGCTGAAATAATTGTTTATAATAAATGCTGAAATATTAAAGATATATATATATATATATATATATATATATATATATATATATATATATATATATATTATAAATGATATATTTTTAATGTTAACTCGACAAATATTTAAATTGTAACGAAAGTTATAAACATGCAAACATATTGCGCATTTCTTCAGCTTGTTTATTTTGAAAATATTTTACACAAAGTACGACACTGTTTCTTTATGTGTACCGTTGATGTAGGTGAGATGTTCGCTACAAACCACTACACTGATACGGTGAAGGCATTGTTGGCGTAGCTTGATGGAGGGTGGTCGCTTTGTCCGCGATATCACTTCATACTGGCTGACGGATGCTAAGCACTCTCTTGAGAATTGAAACAAGTCGCTCAAGAGCGTGGTGGACGTAGAGGAACTCTATCTATTTGTATGTTAGTACATATTGTACGTACGACGAGATGATATTCTTCAGTACGCATTTCAACATCGGCGTACTTTGACATTTAATAGCTCAAAGTGTTCACATTTCACACTAGTTATGTTTCGATTATATCTCTGGACATTACTAAGTCATATTTTCTAACACATATACATAAACATATATATATATATATATAATTTACAATTGCTAAGTGCTTTTGTATATGAAACACGGTATTAATTTCAACATTTATATTGCATTCTGTCAAAGTAAATCAAACTAACAGTGTTCAAATTGCGAATATATATATATATATATATATATATATATATATGATACATTATAATAAAAAATATTCTAGTTAAATATCTATGTTTCTTGTTTAGACATCGAAAAAATATTTTTGAATAATCAAAAAAAAATATCATACTTGCTACAAAGTGTTTGTCAAAATTATAATCAACGTTTATATGAAATGAGTGAAATAAATTTATTTGTAAGGGTTTTAATAAGAATATGTATTTAAAAAAAAATGATTTTGAATACTAAGGAGTTTCATAGATGTATTTTTCAATTGCAATACAAACCACAAATATTATCTATAATTAACTATTGATTAAACTTTTGCATTTAAGTAAGAAGTCTATTATTTTCAAAATGATGATATGTAAAAAAGTAAGGTACACATCTAAATCAACTTATTATAAAACAACTTTCGTTTGCAAAAAGTTTTTCACTTACCTATGAACACAGAAATTTGAATTAAAAATATTTAATAATTGATCATTGATCAATTTTGATTTTTGACTTGATGAGTGATTTGAGGATAATGCAAACATCATCGAAACGCATATAAGTAATAATAAAAAAAATATTAATCATTTTAGACCATAAAAAAATTAGTATATTTGGGCATAAGTAAAAAATTCATTTCTAGAAGTTAATTTATTCACAATACTAAAACTATATTGTGAAATTTTTACTTTCTCGCGTTAAAATATTTCTACTCATATCATTTATTTTTATAACGAAATCATGATTTTCAGTTTCAATTAATACTTAGAAAGGCAATTATATAAATTATAACAAATTAAATATAAATATATTAAACTAGAAAATAAATTAAATTTATAAACAGCGATATATAAGCCAAAAATATATAATTAAAAATTAGAGGAGATAAAACTTAATGATGTAAATATTTTACCACTTATTGAATTAACAAGTGATTTTATTTCTATAAAGTTTCTCTCACTTGTATTCTCTTTCTACCTTTCTCCCTCTAGCTATCTATTTATATCTCTACATATATATATATATATATAGAGAGAGAGAGAGATACACACACATACTAAAAAAATATTATAAATCATTTCAGGTTGATGACATGCCTTAGACTGATTAGATCAGATATGCTGACACTTAGAATTTAAGAAATGACCTAGAATAGCTTACTGTGAATATTTGAAAGAAATTCCAATAATACAACTGTCTACACTGTTGAAAAAGTAAAGCTGTTAGGTAAGAGAAGTTTGTGATGAAAGATAAAAATAGGTCATGTTATAAATGAAATATAAATAATGAGTGATGTTGATAAAATCTGAACGATTTAATGAAAGGAGACAAGAGGATCTGCTTCTGTATATTGGACAAGTTATATTAAAAAAAAAGAATTCAATAGAGTTAAAAGTGAACGGAAAAAATAATTTCAAGGTATGTAAGTAATGTAGATTTTTTTATTTAAATTTAAATATTTTAATTATTCTTTAAGGAAAATATATTATTGAGAAAGGTGATTGATTAATGAATATAGAGTACATTTTGGTAATAGCACACACTGAATGATATTTATTTGATATTAAAATTACTCATCTCATCAGTGAAAGAGTAAATTCCATTTTGATATTATTATAATTTATTTCTATATAAATTTCAATAATTTGATTATAAGATATAAGAAATTAGCACATGCATTCAGTAGTAAATAAATATAAAATTTAAATAAAACATGCTTGAATATCTAGAAGAGTTATACACATATTCATTTCTTTATTTAACATAGAGATAGATGTTACAACAAATTGACTAAAATAATAATAATATATTAAGTGTGCAAATTACTTCAGTGCCTTTCTTTATATAAAACGATTGTTTATAGAAAAAAGAATACATTTCCATTCTAAAAATATCATCTACTATTTTGTATAATTTTACTCCATCTATTGGATAACTGATAAATCCCTTGTTGGAAAAAAATGGCAGCGTTGAATCATTTAAGTTGTAATATATTTTCGGACCTCTTCTACTGTTTTAGCATTTTTTTATTTTTTATGCGTCACAAAACCTTTTTCTAGTATGAAACAAATCATTTCAGCAGCATTCTTTTTCAATTAGAATGCGAAAAGTATGTAATACCTTATATGCTGCTTTTTGGACACTATCGTGTTCACTACTGTTTTGTGAGCTTATGTTAACTGCTTGCTCAATATGTATACTGTTTTTAAAGGTTAAGTTTGGTAATTCAAAATCGTAAAATGAAGAGAAAATATTTTAATTAAAAACAGAGTTATAATTGATTCAATTTAAAGGGAAAGAATTAATTTTTACACTCAATAAATAGAGATAGTGAAAATTGTATATTTGGAGATGTGTAAGACACTTTAAAGTATTCTAAAAACTGTGATTTACTACCAATTTGGCAAATAAAATATTTACAATTTACATGCATGTTCAACCAAATTTATTTGGGAAAGTAGTTTCAAACGGCCACGTTATAAAACTGAATATATCTCTATATCCGTGTACTTCACAATAGAGTTCGACTGGATCAATAATATTGACATATTTATTATTAAATATTATGTTTATGCTAAAAAAAAGTTTTCAGTATCGAACTATAATTTTATAACTAAGCAAACTGAATTGTTTTCAACAACTACCACCATCACATATCACTAACTTATCTCCACGAACATGAACTTGTGAAGTTTTGAGAGAATAACAAACCGTCAGTAAAGGGCGTCGAACAGAGAGCTCTTCGCTCGTATCCCGAAACTTGAGTGCTTGTGACATTTGTTTGTAGACTACACTGAAAAGTGAAGTTCGGTGAAATAATCCGCACTCTTTGCAAGAATTAAAAGTAAACATTCAGAAGTTGATACGTGTTACTTCATAAAGTTAAATTCAACACGTATGTTACAACATTATCCACACTTGTAGAAAATGTCAACAGGTAAATAAAAAATGTATAGAAAAATATGTCCTTTAATATTTGATAGAAAAATGTCTTATTTATCGAG
This sequence comes from Acanthacorydalis orientalis, assembly GCA_034766995.1. Lineage (NCBI taxonomy): Eukaryota > Metazoa > Arthropoda > Insecta > Megaloptera > Corydalidae > Acanthacorydalis > Acanthacorydalis orientalis. The sequence continues at coordinate 7,612,086 of CM068318.1, forward strand.
CTTCTTTTTATCTCGAATTTAAGAAAACAACTTATATATATATATATATAATAGCTCTAAAATATTATAATAATATATCTCCTCTATTTATTTTAATAATTTACAAAATTTTATAAGAGAGTAATAACTTTCCCCACAATAACAGTTCTGACACTGTGGCTAAAATGAATTAACTTTTCTCTTATCATAATATAGATTATATTAAAATAAATGTTTTCTTATATTCTAATAATCTTTAAATGAAATTATATTTCACTTAAATATTTTAAACAAATATTATTTATTATTATCTTTTATAATAATTACTAGAATATTTAAAAAGTAAAAATATAATCAATTTTTTTAATCAAAATAATTAAAGTTATAAATAGTTTTATTTTTACACATAAAATTTTCATTGTCCCTTAAACTAAAATTTTGTCTGATGAAAAATACAAACAATTAATTATTGATTATTTTTGATTCTTTATTGTGTTGATTTTAATGACGATTATATCATTCTCAAAAAAAATCTAAATGCATTCAATTAATAATTAACTATTGAACATTTCTGATCAAATAATCTTATTTGCAAGAAATAAACAATTTATTTCTGAATAAGAATTTAACCCCAATATCAAAAACTATATTCTAATTCAATCATTTAATATTTAATTCTGAATTTAATTACAAATTATGATGAAACTACTGATTAAAAAGTGTAACATTTATAAATTAATCTATCAATTAATTAATTATTGTCTATCAATAATTTAACTATTTTCCTACACCCATAAAAAGATAAAAATCTGTTAATAATCTCAGTTCATACAAAAAACCTGTCTACAAGTTTTTGATTAAAAAATGTAAAATAAAATATTAATATCACACACAATCGTTCCATTTACTCATAATAATAAAAAAAAATTGCTGATTTTCATATAAAAAATTTAAAATATCTCAGGTAGATAAACCTTTTAAGAATTGTGAGAATTTTTGCCATTGCTTCATCGCATAAATGATTTAGTACTGTTCCTAAAGTATGCGAGTACAGATGGTCTTTTAAAATATACATTTTTAAAATGGATAATGTTCAAGCATATATGTTCTAAGAGAGTAGCAAATGTTTTATAGATTCATTGTTTCGTATGTAAAAGAACATGTGTATGATATATGAATGATATTTTAATCTTATATAAACGGTTTAAAGTGAAATTAAAAAATATAATATAAAAATATATACACAGAGAGAATAAGTGAGTGTGATAATAAAATTTCGATTTTTGGTATTTATTCCATTCAAATTATTTTATTACCTTTAATATATATATATATATATATATATATATATATATATATATATATATATACATATTAAATTTTTAAAAATCAAGGTGCTCTTCCCTCTATTCGATACGCTTGCTGATCTTTGTGGGGGCTTTGCTCCCACTCACTGACTTTCTCTCTCCCTTAACAAATAATAGAAATTGACAAATTATACGCACAAATAATGTGTAAAATGTAAGTCATAAAATTTTTGTTAGAAAGATTTATAAAAATTAATAACAAAATTCAATGTTAAAATGTGTAAATTTTTTTTGCTCTAAAACTTCTATTTACTTATCTCTCTGAAGATAATGGAATTGCCATATAAATGCAGACAGGTAATAATTAAAATGATTAACAATCAATTGCTTAACATTTTTATTAAGATTTTTTGTAAAGCAAGTGAAAAATTCATTTGTAAAAGTGAATTTAGTCACAGTGACAAAATACTATTGTGATATTTTTTTGTGATAATAATATTTGTCTGTATATTCTATAATTAACATATCAGAAATAGATGTTTGATGTTTAAGGGCTCGTTGAAAATTAAGGTTGTTATAATTTCAATAAACATTTTTTTCTTCTATCTCATATACGGTATTTTTAACATTTTCAGCAAAAAAACATATTTTCTAAATACATAAAATTGAATAGTTTATTCAAAATAATAAATTTATTAATTGAAATAGACTGTATTTCAAATAACTGTGCATAGAGTATTACAAACAAGGATAAGTCAATAAGTAAAGGGTCATTTAAGAAGTAAAACCTTTATATTTGTCTGTATTACTATTTCTCCTTATAAACATAAGCTTATATAGAGCTATAATATATATAAGCTTAAGTGCGTTTCAATGAAGATACTGATATCTGCAAGGTATTTGGCTTCATTGTCAAAATGCACATAAGAAATAATCTAAAATGATCAATATGATTTATTAAAGATTTTCACAAGAAAAATGTTTACGGATGTGGAATGAAAGAAGGAGAATTCATTTATGAAAACGAATTTATCCACAAGTCTTTACTGTATTGTGTAAAAAAATATTATTTCATACTAAACAACATAATATAAATTTCCGTAGTGAATAAAATGTTTTCTTGTTAAAAACTATCTTTATTACTTCTCATATTGTTCATTTAATTACACAAACGTACGTAATAAAGCTCAACATATATTTCAGTCGTCTAAAGTAGAAATTTCGTCATAATCCAATGATAACATAATGCAAATATATGTAATTGCGTACAATCGTGTAGTGTAAAATGTTCTACTTTAAATACATGCCAACCAGATTAAAAATAAAACATATAGCAATAACAAAACATGTACAGAGCACTTGAAATTCGTTGTAAGAATTCAGTTTATAGCCCGTATATAATACAAACACGATAACTATAGTTCTGTACACATGAAATGTGAGTAAAATGCACGCCACTTGACTAACACAGTCGGCAATCGTACACCACTTGAAAACCGCACCACGAATGAAGACTACAAGGCGGCCATTTTGACAATGATATCGTTTGTTCAACTCGTTTGAGTGGTTGGTGTGTCAGTTGAGGTACGTATTAATCCGTCCCGTGTCACGTTATTCAGACAGTTGAAGAGGTGATTACGGCAGCTGCCATTTTACACCCAGACACTTGGAATGGGTCTTAATGGTGTCAGACAAGTTTTTTTTTTGTAAACAGTATAATTTTTAATTGTTAATTCATACCACTAGAGATTTTCAGAGGCTCACGTAATACGTGTGTGTTCCAATTAATATAACATTCTTTGGACTCACAGTCATATATATATATATATATATATATATATATATATATATATACAGAAAGAGAGAGAGAGGTATGTGTATGCAAGAAACAACAGGTATGCGTGCATACAAATCATGTTGAAATGAAAACGACACAGTGTCACATAACAATGTAATTTTTTCTACAATAATCTGAATACACGCTTTCAAGTGATGTCATTCGCTTTTATTTGCTTGTACACAGGTATAATTAAAAAGAAACAATTTTAATTATGTATGTTTTCTATGTACTTGGGACTGATTTGAATGTTAATTAAAACATGAGATTTAGAAAAGTGCGCTACTGTTCAAATCTGCATACATTCGAAAGGTATGTTTTAAATGTGAAGTCCTGTTTTTAATTTTTTAGGGTTTTTTTTACTCGGTGTGTTTGTGCTGGTTGGCAATTTCAAGTCAGTTTTGATTTTATTAAATGGAATTGTAAAATGTGAGGTTATATAAAATTTATCGTAATTGAATATTATTTTTTTTTTGTATTTATCAAAGGGTATTGTTTATTTATTTCAATTTTCGTTACTTACTCTACTGTCGCTTTTTTATTTTTTGCAATCAAATATATTTTATTTTTTCGATGAAATATAACATATTTGCAGAAATGAATTAAATTGACTAGACGTATTAAAATCACAATTAAATATCACAAATCTTATATTTTAGTGTTCACAGTTCTTATTCTCTAAGAACTAACATCCAATAAAGAAAATTCAAAATATAAAAAAGTCAATGATAAATAGAAGTATATATATAAAGAACGAAAGAGATTTTTATGTAAGTTATGTTATTTTTCAAAAAAATGTCACTTCTCATTCACCTCACAAACTATAAACACTATTTTTAATTAAAAATATTAATATTTAATTATTAATAATATTTGATAATTCATTATACATATTTTAATGAAGATGCTATCAACCTCTGAGAACTAAGGTACAAAACAATTTGACTCGATTTTTTTATTTCTTTGAATGCTAAAAATTATTGCATTACTACCAAAATTCTATTATTAAGTAACAATCAACAATAATCATTTATCAATTATTGAACATTTCTGATAATATTATTCTTTTAAGGTTTTTAAGGTAAGTAAAAAGATTCATTTGTTAATGCGAATTTAGTTACAATGTCAGTACTATACTGAAGTCATTTGAATTCTCTTATAATCTACTCTATGTGAAATCAGTTCTAATTTCTTCCCAATTGAATGATCGACTTCTCCTTTTTCCAGAGAATTTTCCAATGTCTTCATCTCATAAATCTATCGATTTCTTATAGATAGACTTTTATATTATCTTTTTATTTCCTCTGTCTATTACCTTTTCTTCCCGTTCAATATGTTCTATTTTTATGTACAACTTTTTCAATTTTAATTAGTTCTATTTATTTATACATTTTAACGATTCTAGTTTGTAAAGGAATAAATTAAAAAAAATATCTTCAATAAGAAAAATACAATCAAAGATTAAACTTTCAAAATAAATCTGGTAGTCAAACTACTTATTCTATTAAAAAAAGAATAATATATATATATATATATATATATATAATTAAATTAGAAATAGTATGTTGTCTATTACAAATAAAAATATTTATTCTTTAGAATAAATTACAATTTATACTTTTTTGAAGACTTAATTGAGTCTGAGAAATCATTTGAATTAAACGAAAACAGAATAAATTAAAAAAACTCATTTACATTAATTAACATCACTACTGATTTAATCACAGTTTTATTGCTGCTTTAAATGACTTCAAACGTGAACAATTTTAATTGTTCAAGTACACGAACTATTTAATTAAAGAACGATAACACGTTTCAACTGTATTTCAATTACGGTTTTGATTCATTCATTCATTATATATATATATATATATATATATATATATATATATATATATATATATATATATATGTATATATATATATACACATATATGTATTTTATAAGAATAATATTTAATAAATACGATTTTATATGGATTTAGATTTATAAAGAAAAATTTTTAGTTATGACTGTAACAAAAACAAGATATAAGGGTCTATTGATTCTTTTTGATAGATTATGATCACTTGTTCATCATTCGATTTTCAATTTTGTTAATAAAAATATTGAATAAAACAAATACGATTCATAAATTATAAGAACAGATAAATCAATTGATGCCCATAAAGTTAAAGAATACACTAGTCTTCAAAATCTGTTTTAGAATTGTACTCGTGTTGAAACTAGTAGTTGAGAACAGACAGCTGATACAAAATGACAAAGAAAGATCAGCATGACAAATTCAAAGAATAACACTTCTGTAAGATAACTTTAAGAGAGTTAATTAAAATTTACTAAATTAAATATTTAAAAAAAAGATAATAGAGAGGACAAGAGTAATGAATGATTGTATGAAAAAATTTGTAACTTAAATTTAACACATTAATGTGTCTTAAATTCATATTAAATATTTAATAACTATTTACAGATAAAATACAAATAATTGGTTTAGTTCAAGTTCAATTGATTTCATATTTATAATCTAAATATATAATTTGATCAAGTTTAAAATTAGTCGTATAATACATTTTTAATATTTACCAGTATTTTTCTATACATACACAAATACACACACACACACAGTGTGTATTTTGTGTTATGTTTGTGAATAAATATATAGAAACCGATAATTAAATAATTTTTCAAACAAAAAATGGTTGTGTTAAAGAGTGATTGGTATTATTAGAACGCAATAGACATTCTTTACAAATGCCTTTTTGTCAAACTAGATATTTATCACATATATAGTGTAGAAGTAGACTGGCGGGCGTTGACGCATAAAGGTAATTTGCAGAGGTGCAGTGATGAGGTAAGGTATGCATTGTGTTGATAACATCCAAACCGGCCGACAAGTTTCACCGAAAGCAAGAATTGCCCGCGGACACCCGGGACGACCGGGCCGGCCTAGTTCCTACATCATCTCCATGTCGACGCGGCCATGGCATAATAATGCTTGCGGACAATCAGCTCGTTCTAAGCTCAACTCTCTTATTAGTCGGTTATTACAACAACGGGTAGTCTGATGATGTATTTGAATCGGAACTAGTCTAACATGATTCATGGTTGAAATCCAAGTTTTGGATTAGATTGAAATTAACGGGATTGTTGTTATAATATTTTATCTGAAGCGTGTAATACGTATTTAACACGAATTAAGCAGTAAAATGGAATCATCTTGGAATTAGACAGATGGAATTGAGTGATGGATGGTTTTCTTTTTTTAAAAACATATAATTTGAATAGGGTTTACGAATTTTTTTAATAGTTTTATTTATAATCAAAGATTAGTTTTTGAAATGTGACATATAACTTATAAAAAATCAGAAAAGAATACACATAACATACGAAGAAAAATTAATTAAAATTGAATTGATATAAAAAAATAATCATAATGCAAATTTTAATTAAAGAACCTTTGAATAATCTAAAATTTATTGAATTCTATACAGAAAAAATAAAATAAGAGAAATACAAGATCGAAAATAAGATTTTAATGATTTATTCTATAAATTATACGATTTTTATGTACTTAACATTCTGAAAGCCATAGAATTTTGATCAAAATGTATATGAGTGATGATTAAAAAGTATCACCTATTGAAAATGACTGATGAAGAAAATGTCTTGTGGTTTGTGGCCTGAATGGAAAATTCAATTGTAAAAAATTAAAATTCTATACAGAAAAAAATAAAATAAGAGAAATACAAGATCGAAAATAAGATTTTAATGATTTCTTTTATAAATTATAAGATTTTTATGTACTTAACATTCTGAAAGCCAAGGAATTTTCATAAAAATGTATAAACGTGATGATTAAAAATTATCAATTATTGAAAATGTCTTGTGGTTTGTGGCGTGAGTGGAAAATTCAATTGTCAAAAATTAAAAATCTGTTTATAATGTTATTGACTTTTTTAATTTTTTCATATTTATATTTTAATAATTTTATATTTTTAAAATTAATTGATTAAATCGTGTAGTAAAACAGTTTTTACCACTATGCTTACATTCATTTTCACAAATCAATTTTCCTGAACAACTTTCATAAATCATATTTTTTTTTATCAAAAATGTCCAGTGATTGATACTTGCTTATGTATCGGATGTAATTATCCTCAGAGAGTTAATGATTATTGTGTATTTTATCACTCTGAGGATGATGGCATTTCCATCGAAATATTTATGTGTAAAAACACATTATTGAAAAATTTTGATCGGGAAAAAATATAGTTTGCATAGAACTGGAAAATTAATTTTCTCTAATAGTGTAATTTTTATAAAATTTAAACATTAGATAAATGTTCATCTTATTATGAGACGAAAATCTCAATTTTTAAAATCATTTTTTTCCAAATAAAAAAATAACTATTCTTAAGTATTTACTTATATTAATTTGGATATAAAAAATTTATAATATGGAAAAATATAACATATATATATATATATATATATATATATATATATATATATATATATATATATATATATATATATATTAATAGTACAAAAATAAACTACTCAGTCCCAGTTCAGCTGTGAACGGATCCATAATTGTGAATAATTGAATTACTGTATTAAAACTATAACCTATAAATATTAATTTCCTTTTTTCTAGTCAAATTACACATTGTACAACAGTAAAAAGTCATTAAGCATCTTGACAGTTTTAGTGTAAATGAAAATCCTCGAACCGCTGACTATCCGTATCCTATCTTCATCAGTGAGGGCATCAAAGTTTAGGTGTAGGCACGGTACGGAATTAAAAGGAGTTAAGATTAGTTCAGCTAGTTACAGATAACAACAGGCGGTCATGAGAAAGTGAAGAAGGGAAAAAACGACACATAGACGTTTGTTCTTAAGCTCTCTGCATGAAACAGGAAAATGTAGCTGTAACATAAAGTCGAAGATCTCATTACACTTCTGTTTTGTGCTTGACGAACGCTGTCGGATGGTTTTGAAAGAAACGTACGAGTAATGTGACATTTTGAATTAAAATTCAGAAGATAAGTTTATTGTTGTTTGTGTATATCGTTCGTTGTTTGGTATATTACTCGAATTGCTTTTTACAAATTATCACACAAACAAATTGTGATGAGTGTATCTACTAATGAGATAATTATATTTTAACCAGGAATGAACATCCATAAAGAGTTATTATTCATTTATTATTTTTGAATACTCTTCTGCAATAAAAGATAATTATTAAAAACTAATTGATCTCGATAGAATTCGAAGAAATCAGATGGGCTACTAATTAATATGTCATGAATGCAAATTTTGCCATTTTTCTTCCCTAATTAAGAAATAAACTGACACTCTAATAAAAATATATGAGTGTATATATATAAATTTTCATAATATATATATATATATATATATATATATAGAGAGAGAGAGAGAGAGAGAGAGATAGAAAGAAAGAGATAAAATAAGTATTTAAATAATAATTAATATAAAAAATGTATTTGTAAGCCATGTTTAGTTCATATTTTAAAATTTATGAAATAATTATTTTAATTTTTTAATTAGTAAATAAATAAATAAATAAATTAATTTATAAAATTATTTATTGTATTTATTCATATTTTCAAATATTAATAACATGATAAAATGTTAAAACTCTTATAATGTTTATATCTAATTAGTATTTAGTATATCTTTTGTAAATTAAAATTCTACAATACAAATTGCCGGAAATGAATATTTATACGAAGTGAATATTTTTGTCTCGTACACTTCTAATTGTTGAAATAATTAACAAAAAAGTAAAATCCTTAATTGAGACATAAATTAAGACAACTTCTTGTCGTATATACAATTAGAATTTAATATAAAATTTTCACCGAATAGATACCGTTTGATGTTAACGTGATCTCTTCCGAATAATTTTTTTTTATAGTCAGTCAAGGTTTGATTGAAATTCCAACCATTTACGTGGCCTGTTTGTGAAATAAATTTTTATTTCCTTTAGTCAATGCCAAAACGTGAACGGAGGGATTAAACAATACAGTTGTATTCTTTATCTTATTCGTTGTGTACTTGATGAGTAGAGGAAATAAATGATATATTTGATTATATATTTTTAAGTGTTTTAATGAGATTCGAACAAAAATGACAATTAAAACAATTAAATTATTTTCAATTAATGATACTTTTATTACATTAACAGTTTGTTGTGAAATGATATAATAATTAATGTTTATTCTAATAGTTTATATATTAAAAAAAGTGCTATGGTGATATTTTTGTAAATGAATAGAATTTAATGCGATTCAAATAAAATAAAAGGTATTTAAGCAGAGATATTTTAATTTTATTTGCTGATAACTAACAAGTGATTTACTTATCTTCAATTTATTTAAAAATCGATAATGCTATAATATTCATTGAAATTATTATAACATTGTTAATTATAATTTATTTTCGGTTATTATTTTTTTAGATGATGGTAAATTTTTAATTTTTTAATTATATTAAAACCGGAATAATATATTCTATGTAATCAAGTGCTTTTACTCTTCAAAAGTATTTCTAAATATAAGTTATGGAACGTATATGTTAATTTAAAGAAAAATTACTATTTCTGTTTTTAATTTTTTGATTTCTATTCATTTTATATCTAGTGAACAACCGATGAATATGGATCTCTCTATTCAATCGCCTAAACATGAACTGTATTCACAAACCAAATATATTACTGATGTATGGGACGGTTATAAAAGTACTATCAGGATGATAAAAATGTAAGATTATTCCTTTTACTTCATTATAAATTTATAGTAAACAATAGTATTGTTGATAAGATGATAGTTATTTATATATTCAATTAATTCAACATTACAGGATATATAAATTTTGTCTACTTTGTTGAACAAAGCAAAGATAAAAACTGGAAAAAAAACATTTTATTTTTAAAATAGAAGTATTAAATTTGACAATATTAAGATATCATGTAATTTTTAAGACAATGTAGATACATTAATTAATGTTGTCTTGACAAAAATTATTATTCTTTTATATTTTTTTAAGAAAATATTTCACCTATTTCTACTCTTTTTAAAATTCAGGTAATGTTAAGAGAGAAAAACGCCAGATCTACACATTATATCTATCCATTATATTTTACACATTTCTTACTTATGGATGTATAAAACATTTATCTTTCATATGATGTAAAATGGGGATTTAACCACCACTTAGGTAAAGAACAAAGTTTTTAGTAAAGACCCAATTCATTTTTTTATACGAAAATCGAACTCTTTATAAAAGTAATTTTAAATTAAGCTTGAAAATGTGTTCAAATCATTATTTATGTGAACATATTTTTAAACAAAAATGAATTTTAATATTAGTGCTTGTTCGTTCTCAATATTTAGTAAGGAATAATTGATTACAAAAGTTAAAAATTTTCGTCAACAATTTTAATCCAATTCTCGTTTCATACTCATTTAAATGCTACTTTATTTTAATTTTTAATATCTGTGGTCAAACATTGATAAAAAATAAACAATTTTACAATATTGCTTTTGTTCTATGGTAAAATTTACTTTCACACATCAATTTTTGATTCATTTGACAAACCTTAACTATTTTTCTTATCAAAAATATCCAATAATTGATTAATCAGTATTTTTGCTTGTGGAATGTTAATCTCAAACAATTTTAATGTTGATATCATATTCTCAAAGCACGTTATTGTGTGCTGGATGTGTCTGCTAAGTGGTAACTTGACACGTGATGGATATAGGTACAAGCCGAACCCATGACCTATGAATCAGTTTAATCTGACGAGTTCAGCAGGAGCTGATGTTTAAATTGGTGGTCGGGAAAACACAGACCAGAGAATTATAGACACAAAAAAAAATTGCGTCCTCTTACCGGTCTGCGTATCGTGCTCCAGGTTTAAGTGGCGATGTCACTGTCAGCTATCAATAACTGGGGTCGCTTATATCAACCCCATGGGTTGTGCGGATTGTACTACAAAACGCTAAGTAACAACTAATTTTTGTACCTTAGCTCTTTTTGAACTGAAAAAATATTTGTGTCAGAAATAAGATAGATAATGACACGATTAGTTAATATAAATAAAAAGAGAGAAATTTTTAAAATGGAATTAATCTTGAAATAAATAATTAAAAAGGGGATAAAGAAATCAGTGATTGTGTACAATTTAAAATATATAATATATATATATATATATATATATATGAAAAAAGAAAAAAAACGAAATGTAAAAATTAATCAAGTTTGTTACTATGCTCGTCAGTTAGCAGTGATCTCTTTTGTATTTAAAGCGAGATATTTATTTCTTATCCCAACATCTTGTTTACAATTTAAAAAAGGGAGGAAACACGCACACAATCCGCCCATTTATTTTTTTATCAAACGACCAAGACGTTTGGCCCGCGATGGAGGTGCCACTCATAGGGGTTTAGGAACGGGTCAGGCCTGTGTATTGGTGTCACACTCCCGCATTCTCATTAACTTCTTATCTATTCGCAATGTCTTTTGCACATTTGCCAATTCCGGCGAGAAGAATAACAATAAGAAACGCGAATAGATGGAGTACGTAAAAAACTTAATATGCATAACACGTACAAATTCTTCGCCACTCGCAATTCAATGTAGCTATGGTCGGTGCTTTGTGCAATAGAGAATTCTGTACGAAAGAAAGAAAATAGGCATGTCATAGGCGGGGGCGGTTGTCTCTTGTAAAGTAAGACGACAACGGTTTCACTGTGACTGTGCAGCCGGGTGAATCACGCCGATTCTTTATACGAGTTTATGATTTCGAATTAAGAGTTACAAGAAAATTTAAACAATGATCGTTATTTAACGCAGTGAATCTGACTTGTTCCTGGAATGAAACTGGTATTACGAATAATATTTCGTTCGGTTTTTCAACTCTGATATATGATTTTCAGCCGAGATTTGAACAAGTATTTGAACAATACTTATATTTTTTCTTAACGCTTGCGTATGAAAGTGATTTTAAAATAATATAGGATTTATTTAAATCCCAATTCTTATATTTATTAGCACTTATATTAAAGTTTCACGCAAGACAATTCTTTATCAAACAAGTTTCTGTTATAAAACTGAAACTGAATAATAATACTAATTTTTATACATTTTTTATAGTACACTTTACTTAGAATTATTTTTTTAACAAAAAGCCTATAATTTAATACCAGTGGAAAATATATAATTTGTGTAGGATATAGTGAAAAATATATAATTTTGTGTGGAATATATGTATTTTTATTTATTAAAATTAATGAAATTAGTTATTTATAATGTTTTATTTCAAGAATATATATATATATATATATATGTATGTATACATATGTAAGATTTACAACTGAATTAGAAAATAAAAATATTTAAAAGATGACAATGAAACGATCAGATTTTAAATCATTTGTTTAAAAAAAAGTGTTTTTCTACTGTCCTAATAGATTTGATTTATTTAGAATAGAAACAAAGTTATCTTCTGTAACTAGTTTCGATATCCCTATCATTTTCAGTTAGTTATAGAAAACTCCTAGTGGTCTAGAGCTATTTAAATATGATATAAGTAATGTAACTATTGATACGAATAGTTTTTAAATCATATTTTAAAAAAAGTGTTTTTTTGTTATCTTAATGGGTTTGATTCATTTAGATCAGAAACAAATTTATCTCTATAACTAGTTTCGATATCTACCATTTTCAGGTAGTTGTAGAAAACACTAAGTTGTGGACAGCTATTTTAAGATAGTGAAAGTAAAGAAACTAATTGTAGAAGATCGAAGAACGTGAGATTTACACGAACTAAGCTATCAAGACAATTCATTCAAAAGATTGCCATTTTAAACACAAATAAGGATAATTATTATAATTTCTTTTGAACCTATAGATGATATTATATTGCAATATTCAAAAATTCATTCGATTTTCCAACTTACTGAAATCAATAAACTTTATTTATAAGTTTAAACATTTTTCCATTGTAGTATATATATATATATATATATATATTATGTATTAATCTTATAGAATTTGATTAATATATTACGAAAATAGTGATTATTTAAAAATATAAAAAAAACATTTAAGAATGAAAGAACTTTCTGCAATTTCTAATCCTATATGGGAATTTGAAACAAAAAATAATTATTAGGGAATAATATTATAAATTATAATCATTAATTTATTTTTTTGTTTTGGATTTTTTACTTTAAGATAAATATAAGAATAATATTATTTAATTCATTAGAGATCTAAATAACTTATAACCTCCAAAACAAATAACTAATTTTTCTAGTTATTGAAAGGTAACTTAATAAATAATATGATATAAATTTTAATTTACAAGCTTACCACTGATTGTACATCTCAATAGCTAATACGTTAAAAATAAGATGATGGAACATACCTGGAACAAAAAGAAAGTTGTTTTAATATAATTATTTGAATATTTTGAATATTTTTTTATATTAAAATTAGTATATGGCTTTAAATAAGCAATCAAACAGTGATATAAATTTGAAAAGAAAAATAAATGAGAAAATATTTTTACATTTATCTTGATGTTATCTTAAAGGAAATTTTACCTTTATAATCTATTGACTTCGTGGAATAATACTTATCAGTAACATACGTTTTAATAATACTTAACATCACATTATTCTCGATAGATTATATTAAAATAAGATAATATTCCTTTGATATATTTTGTCTTGCATTACATAAGAAATTGTAAAAATTGATCATTGAAATTAAAATTAAAAAAATATATAATTAGAAAATAATAAAAACAAACATTATTAATGTATATTTTTATACCTGTTATTTCTTTGGTAAGTTGTTAAGGTCGTTTTCATTTTTTGTTTGGATCAGCTATGTGCTTTTTTCCAGTACCAGCTAAGTGTAATTTTACTTTCTTTAAGTGAAAGTTCTTTCTAAAAATGTTATATTTTTTAAGAAAAAGTTCTTTTTTAAAATTATAACTTAAAATCATATAGCAACTAAAAACATATATAAATTGAAATAAATCTGATTTAAAATTAGTATTTTAAATCAGATTTATGTCTATTTACATATGTTTTTAGTTGGTATATGGTTATAATTTTAGAATATAAAATAATGCGTTGATTTTTGTACTTATTTGTTTGTTTAATATTTTACTTTTATATATTTTTAAGTTTTCAAAAATTTTTAATTTTATTTCTTTATTTTCAATTTTTATTATTTCCATTGTATTATTTATATCTTTTATGTCATAAATATTTTTAAAACGAATATTAAATCGTTTTTATTAAAAAAATACAAATTAAATCAGATTTAAACTTAGTATTCAACATATCCTTCAGGGTGACACTCTTGTAGGAACTAATACACATTTATCTGATCTGTAGGAAAGAAAACCGCCAAGACTATGAACCGATCATTGAAATAACATTTTTAAAAATTGAATTCATATTGTATTGAAAATTATTGATATTTACATATTGTAGATCACATTCGAGGCACTAAATCTACATTTTATCATAAATGATGATGAAATCAAAAAGGAGTTAATTTTTGATCAAACAACAGATAATTTACAAACAATGACGAATTGATCAGGAAACTCAAGAAGATATCTATACACTTTTAAAAAACAAATATTCTGTATTTATGAATATTCAGAAAACTACCACAATTCAATTTTTAATTTATCTTTATGTTACCAAATTTAATATATATATATATATATATATAAATGTTTATATGATATATGATCCTGAAACTTTTTCCAAACTTATAAATGTTCGTTTCTAGCTGATACTGCTAGTTAGGGACAAAAGTCGCGTCCGATAAAGCGTAGTTTAAATTGTCCCTCTGCACTTTTTCGTTTCCGTTAGCGGGAAATATTTTTGCTGTGTCGGTTCTAATTATGATTGATAGTAAATTTTATCAATTTGTGTCCATGTGTCTAGAAAAATGGCCATTGGTAATTTATTATCTTGTTTTTATAGTAATATTTCAGATATGATAAAGGCGATGTGAAAAATCTCGATTTTTACTTTCGTTACACTAATGTACACTTTATTCTTTGTATTTTTAATATATATATATATATATATATATATATATATATATATATATATATATATGAAAATAAAAGGTGTTAACAATTTAAAATCTTTTATAAATCGTTAAAAATGAATTTACACAAAAGAATTTAAATTAGAAATTAATAGCATTATTATTATTTAATAGTCGGTATCATTTCAGAACCTCAGTTTTTTTTTAATTTGTCATAACTCTAGTGTTTTGCATTTAAATTGAATGTCCATTAAGACGAAAATAAAAACGTGAAACCGTAAACATGAACGGTTCTTTCTTTTCCAGTCTGATAAGTAACAATAAACTGAATTATTCACAAAGTGTGTACACAATTAATAACATTGTGACAACGTGTTACCGAACAGAAAAAATTCATTTACATTTTGTACATAGTAAAATGAAGAAAATGATAATGACATTCAATTCACATACACTTGAATAACATTATTTGACAACGGCGCGGTCTACAATTTAATCATAGAAATAGTCCGAGACTATGCCGTTACCATATGTCAGGTGGAAAATGATTAAGCATTCCCGACATAATTACGTAATGAATGGTTGTCTTTGTATGATGGCAGGCTTGTCTTTCGTTCTACCTGTATCAAATTCATTTATCTTATGACAGAAATGTGTACGCATTCAATTTATAATTTAACGACAATGATATAATCAGATAGGAAAAAAGACACGAAGGTATTTGATACTTATGTGACATGTTTGAATAAATAAATTGTATCGTTTCAAGTCTTGCTGTGAACAAAATTATATGGTAAAAGGAAAATAGTTTTCATCCACAGTATCATTTTAGAATCAATAAATATATACATTCTGAATAAAGGTTTGATATTACAAATTTAAATAACGATACTCGTATATAAATTACTTACATGTTCTCTAAGAAATAATTCTTAAATACATTATTTTATTAAAATTTATGTTAATTAAAATGTGTTCTTCAAAGCAATTTCATCTATTTACTATTACTTCTGATTGAACAACTAATAACAGACAATGTTACAAACAAATCTATCAATACTGTAACATCAGCTAGTTCAAAACGTGAAATATCAACAAAGAATCTCATTTCAGCCGTTCTGTATTGACACCAGTGTCGCCATTTATTTGTGTCAATGCATTCGCGAGACGTGCTACTAAACAAATAAAATCCGAACACAATTGAATCGAGTGCAATATTATAGACCAAAGGCCAGTTCTCTAGCGTCACGTCAGCGTTTTTATTTATTTTGTTTCGATTTTTTTTTTGTTTCAATCTAATTCCGAACGTGGTCACATTGCCACCACAATCTTCTTCTCATTGTTTCATACAAACAATTCGTATTGACATGCGGAGAGTGGTTGAATTTCAACAGAAAAAAATGTTGGAAACGATATGTTCGTTTTTTCACTTTCCTAAATTCAAATTCTCACTCTCTCTCTATATATATCTTACTAACACATTTTTTAGCATAGTTAATAGATGAAAACTGAAAATAATATATCTATTATACAACAAAATTGTGAGCAATTTTTGAACGGAAAATTAAATTTAGATTTTAATAAAAAATTGAAAAAATTAAAAATTAATTTATAATTTTTCAAGTTAATATATCAAATAACCATGAAGAAAACTTCATATATTAAATATTTCTTAAAAAATGATAATTGTTATCGTCTTAGCATCTATTCTGAAATATTCCGTTTGGGTTTTTAAAACTGCTCTTGAGTTTTTTTTTACTATGATTTATACTTGTGTCGTATTCAGATAAATGGGTTGAACTCAATCAAATCATCCGCCTAATAAAAACGCAAGTCAAAATCGGTTGCAGAAGAGAAAACCTTAAAGAGATTTTAAAGATTAAAATATAGTTTCTAAAAATAATAGTAAGATAATACTAATATGAATGATTGAATAGAAATATAATAAGTAGGTTATTTATAGATACATGGATACACACATATAATATATATATATATATAATATGTATATATATATATATATATATATATCACAATACACGTCTAATACTGTAGTTAAATTCACTTTAACAAATAAATTACTGTCCCTTACAAATTATCAAAAATTGTTCTGATCAAGGTAAAGAACAATCAAATTTTTCTATACCTTAACACATTGAAGATAATGCAATCGTCATCGAAATTTCCAAAAGCTAAAATTAAAAGTGATAAACATTTACAGAAAATTTCTGACCAGGAACATTTTTTTCGTTTCTGGTATGAAAAAAAATCATTTGTGAAAGTTTAGCTAGTGTCAGAACTATATTGTGACAAATTATTTTCCAGTCAACTAAACAGGCAGTGTAAAATTATAAATGAAAATTAATCAATTAAATTAGAAATTACATTTCTAATTTTCTTAGTTTTTCTAAATTTCATTAATTTTTTGTTTAAAAATGACAATATATCTAGAAATGTTGAAAAATCGGTATATTTTTCATTAATCGAATGACTTTAATTAAAAATTATATCTATGTAGACTGAACTCAGTCAATTTGAATTAGAGCCTTATTGTTTTCATTTTAAATTGACCAAAATTGTAGACAATGTAAAATGTGTGCATTGAAAAGATTTTCACATCGAAATAGAAGTCGTTATAGAACATAATATGGAAAACAAGAATATTTTGAATAAAAAATTAAATATACTGACAGATTAATAATTGAAACAAGCAAATATAAAGAAAACTTTCTGTTTATGAATATTAAAGATGATGGCATTGAAATGCGTATAATCAACAATCAAAAATGATCAACAATGATTTACTAAACATTGATCAGAAACATTCTTTTTAGTTTGTGAGGTGAAAAGTAATTCGTTTGTGGATGTGGATTTAGTTACAGTGTCAGAACTGTACTGTAACAATTTTCTATTTTTTTTTTCATTTTATTCTTGCGACACGAAAGACAGATTTAAAACATTTACTAACATCAGGTTTTCTCGATACATTAAATTATATATTGTTTGAATTGAATTACTCTTAGTCATTTAGACAATGCAGACATATTTCTCTGGTATGATACTGTCTTGTTACAAACGTTTAATATAGTGCGAGAACAAATGTCCACCGCTGTAATCAGTGGACTATAAAAAGCATTCGTTTAATGAAACTCATTCACAGAACGTCTCGGTTCTATACGGTCATAGGTAAAACAATATATCACGTATAAAATAGAGTTAAAGCCAATGAACTAAATCAAGCGATAAACAACAAAAGCATACACTGATTAATTTCCCCGTGCACAATAAATCAGAGGTACATGGGCAATGTCAAACGTCACCTGTGAACCTATGTACCGTGGCGTCACAGTGTCTCGGCGATCTGGTCGGGCGCGACGACATCGACAGAACGGACATACCGGACCGTCAGTGGTCACACCCTGCCGTTAGCGCCCCCCATGGAACGACGAACGTCGACCGAATAGCGTTAGAAGTGATTTACACTGCTTATTTGGACCGCGGCCAAGTTAGAAACCCCATTCGTCCGTAGCGATGCCACTCGATGGATCGAACGGCAAACGATCCATCGTCATACCTGACGCGGATGCAATTCTTGAATATGCGAGTGGGAATGATACGCAGAGACCGAAAACCCACATCGACTTCACATACATCTATAAATATTACAGATATTACGAGTTCGTACGTAATCAATGCAACCCTTTGTGGCTTGCTTCCAGAATCTGCATAGTTTTGTAATTTGTTCGTGGGTGCTTTCAAATGTTTGGAAATTGTTTTTGATCAATGTATATTTTTGGAAGTGGGATTATTTCGTAACATGGATTCTAGTGAAATGGAAAGTTCAGAAAAAAATATCTCAGTATTTATCAATATAAGTGATTTGAATGACGATATCAACTTTTCATACAATTAACCAAATTTCCTGTAAAACTAGGAAAATATATTTCACAAAATGACAAATATGTATTGATATTTCATTCATTAAAAATTATATTACAAATATGATTTTAATGAATTTAAGCTCAGTTAAAATGTATATATTTTAACACCTAAAGATTTATACAAAAAATATTTATATTGAATTTCTCTATAAGTATAAAACAAGCAATATAACATATATTAACTTAAAAATTACTTTCACAAATGAATTCCTTTTTCATCACATAAATCATAAAAAATGTTCAATAAATCACTATTCATCAGTTTTGATTATTGCTTATGAGCATTTTTATAGCGATTCCGATATCTGCATACAAACAATAAAGTATTTTCTTTTACTTCTTGCATATTAGAGTTTTAAAGATAATTCTATCGTCATCGAAGAAACAATCAAAAATCATCGATAATAATTTATTGACATTTTTGATCAGGAAAATCGTTCATGGTTTGTGGAGGAAAAAAATCAAATTATTCGCAAAAGTGAATTTAGTAAAATATTCTTATTCGGTCAACAGAGGATATATTCATTATTTTATTGTAAAATAAGTTCCTTTTAAAAATAAAGATTATATCTTTTGTAAGAAAATACATATTATCTATGAGCTTTAATTGTACACGTACTACACAAGTACACACATTAAATATATTTTGGGGGATTAATTAGATGAATTGACATTTTAAAAATATTTTTAATTATAATTGATACTAAAAATCTCGAAATAGGATGAGATTATTAAGTAACAACAGTAAATATCAACTTTTTAACTGCGATTAAAATATCTGTTAGAGTTGGTTGGTTTGTTTTATATATTGGTTAAAAACCACAAAGGGAAAATGAATGATAGAATATTATAGAGAGTAGATATTATCCAAAAATAATTATTACTATTTTTTTTACATTTTGCACATCAAAATCATCAAATTTATACAATGTTCTATGAAAGGTGCATAATTATATATAAATGTATATATCTTAGGTACTTGAAGATTAATGTGTAGAAAATGAAAATAATAGAAAAACATTTTTAAAATTTTAAATTGATATTAAATATATTCCAAGATCACACCAAATGATGGACAAAAATTAATTTATTTTCAATATTTTTTTTAAGAAAATATTAATTAATTATATAACTATTAATTGTTTAAATTATCAAATTATCACATAAATATGAAAAATTTATTGTGATTGTTTATAGTTATTAATTAAATTTAATCAGTGAGCAATGTATTATATAAAAAAAACAATATACCTATCTTATTTTATTTAGAAATCAATTACTGTTTAATACGAAGTAAACGAAATTCAAAATACACACATTATGAAAGTACTTGAATAAAAATAGAGAATCATGCTCAATAATTGAATAGTAAATATGCTATATTTATGAAAAAAAAGTATAAATTTGAATCTCAAATCTTATTTTTAGTAACTAGGAACTACTAATACAATTTATTAAAAATTACTTGCAACATGCATTTAAAATAAATAATTATTGTTTCACATTAATTCTCAAAGTATTTTTATAAAAACATATATTCAGATTTAACAGACAAAAAGATTAAAAATTATGTTTGCAATAAATAAATGTTTTATACTACTAATTGGATAAATGAGTTCCAATCAAAATCAGTAATTGATACGGAAAGTGTATTTGTATTACTGGAAAAATACAAACTTAATTTCTAACTAAATGCAATTTACAATAAACGTACTCAAATAAAGTTTAGTAATTGAGTCTAATTAGAATGAAACTCAAATGAACTACACACCGTTCAACTTTTATAAAACTAAATATTAAACATCCGACTAGTTAAATTATGTAAACAAGTTCATTAAATGAATACGAGTAATATAGCTAATATGTGTTTTAACGATAATTATGATTGTATTAAATATCATAGACGTAAACAGATAACACGAATTCATACAGGAAATACATATTTCAATGTTTGCTTTTATCAACGATAACGCAAACACATCGTTATTACATAATAGGAAAACCAATACAATTTTAACGAAATTAAATGGTTTTACATCATAACATTATATAAATATACTTGAATGTTTTTATTAATCTTGTTAAGTTTATATTAATTAGATTTCTAAAAGCAGGGATGTTTTATTGGGCTTTTAACGTTAATGTAATATCAATTTTGCATTATTATACACATATAATACATAAATACACACACACACACATATATATATATATATACATATATATATATATATATATATATATTTATACATATATATATATATATATATATATATATATATATATATATATATATATATATGTATGTATATATAGGGAAGGTTGAAAAGTTTTCCACATGAGCTCCTAATTATTTATCATATTGGGTTGAAGAAAAATGAAAAGAAATTTAAAATATAATATTCATATTTTAACATAATCACTTGTATGACATGTACTGACAATAATAGTATCAATAAAATTTTATTAACGTGTTCCAGTGTCCTTCATTCCATCAAAATTCAGAAATCTGGTGTAATAAAAATATTCCTGTCACTTTTTCAGAATTAAAATGATGCTACTTTGACTTATTTATTTCGATCTAGCAAAAATTTGAAACATAATAAATAATGTATACTTAAATATAATATTATTTTTATTCGAGAAAAAATTATATACAAGTGTATAAAAAAAAAGATTAATTTTTTATTTATTTTTCTATATTTCTATTTAAATGAAATTTAAAACGAAAATTGATAATTCAGCTTTTAACAAATATAAAAAATATCTCTTTCTAATTGAAAATAATAGGAATAGAAATGAACTGATAACTGTAAATTATGTAGTATTAGGAGTAAAAATTAATTCTGAGTCTTTATATTAAACCAATCATAACTCTGTTTTGAATTAAAATATTTTCTCGTTGTTGTAGAATATTGAAGCTCCAACCTTAATATTTAAAAACACTTTATATCTTAGCCAATCAGTTGGAATAACCTCACAAATCAGTAGTGAAATGGAGTTCAAAAAACTTCATATTAAGTATTGCATACTTTTCACATTCCAGTCGAAAAAAATGCTGCAGAAACCGCGGAAATAATTTGTACAGCTTTGGAAGAAGTTGTTTTGACGCATAAAACATGTAAAAAAATGCTAAAACACTGGAAGAGGTTCGAAAATGCATTACGACTTCATCGACTCAAAGTCGCCATCTTTTTTTCGACAAGAGTTTTGTCAGTTACCCGACGAACAAGTCCAAAGTTATATAAAATAATAGGGGATATTTTGAGGATTGAAATATTCATTTTTTTCCAGTTAACATTCATGTTATATAAAAAAGCGCCGAATTAATTTATACACCCAATAAAATAATTTCTTTGGGCGATTTTTCTTTACTGTCTCTTCAAATGAAATCTTAAATAAATCTAATTATCTAGATGTGAGAAAATAAAGGAAATATCACTTTATAAATAATATGACTGAAAACTAACAGATAATTTAAAGTATTTAAATATTTTTTTTTAAATCTATTGGCCTTCTAAATACCTCTTAAAGAAATGACAATAAAAATCACTCACTCATTCTAAATCTTTGAAATACAACTCTCATGCAATTTATTCTTTTTTTTTTAAAAAAAAAAGAATAAGCACATTTCTCGAATCAAACAATATAATGACATAAGTAGTAATGATTAAATATGTTTTATTCTATTCTAGAAAATCACATTAAATAAATGTTGACAAGTGATAAAAAATTGTCTCTATATGAAATCTTAAACAAAAACTGATTATTCAGGTACTAGAAAATATAAGAAATATCTTTTTCTAAATAATATGGGTAAAAATAAATTGATAATTCTAAAGTATGTGAACAATTTTAATTTTCTAGTCTACTTAGTTAAAGTCACCTCAAAAATAACAAAAAGGAATTATCTAATCTGTCTAAGTTTTCCAAATTAAAACTCCTAAATAAATTTATTCCTATATTAAAAAAAGAATAAGTACATTTCTTGAATCAAGCAACATGTCATAAGTAAAAATTATTAAGTATCTTTCACTATATTCTAGAAAACCACATTAAATCAGTGCTGACAAGTGATAAAAAATGTATATTGTGCACATTTAAACAAATGTACCTCATAGAATACATTTCATTTTTTATTACTTATGTATGTTTGTTCTATTCAATGTTAGATGAATATAATTACACATTGTTTTATAAGTATGAAATTAATGTCACATCCGCGTGCACTTAATGATAGACTAGCTAGTTCTGTGTGGTCCAACAGACAAACGACTGAACATGAGAATAAAAACGTATGGAAATTACACCTTAACTATGATACGAAAAGAAATATATTACGCCTATTATATGAAACTGAGAGATTTAGCGAGAAAAAAACATATTTTAATCGTAACTAGTTATTAATTCTACTTAGTTTTTATAAATAGTTTCCTTAAAAAAACTGTTTACATCTTTGCTGATTTCAATTTTACAACTGATTGATTTGTGTGTGTGTGTTTAAAAAAAATATACATAATCAAATATACATATATAGCAAAGAGGAAGTAGTTTGAAAACTCGATAATTTTACATATAGGTGGGTAGAAAAATAATTGTGGTTTTTTATCTTGAAATTCATATACATTTTTTAATGTGAGTGGTTTTTAGTGGTCCAGAACTGTTGGATGACTAGCGAATAACTTTTGTGCAAGTTTTCAAATTGTTGTGCATGATTTTGATTCAACAAACGTCTCCAGTTGGTTGTTATGAACTGAAGAAGGACGACCGCGACCTTTTTCAATTTCAAGACTCTCGTCTCCAGCACAAAATTTTTGAAACCACAAAACGATGAATTTTCAAAAGAGTAAGAAAATGTTAAGAAAATATATAACTAAAAAAATAAATGTAAATCCGAGAATATATATATATATATATATATAAGAAAATATCTTCTTTTTACTGTTTGTTAGAGAAGTGAATATAATTATTTACAGAGAGAGAAGAAGAAATGCAGTAAAAAGCACGTTCTTCTTTAAAGAATGATAAAAAGTCCCATTGATACCGATTCATATTCTATATTTTATAACTTCTTAAAAAATTAAATTCATAGTAAAGTATATACGTTCGGAATTACATATATATGCATCTGTCACTTTATTTGGATTTATATGCAAATCCGTTAAAACTATTTCATTTAGTCGAGCTAATACTTCCTAGAATTTTCGACTATATTATATTCTGGCGAACATGCGAAGGATTTCTTAGATGGCATATATAATAGAAGCATTGGTTAAGAGTGTTACAATTTCATCATATAACATTTCGGAACAAGTATATTTCTCAAAAGGTTTCAACGAGCACCTTAACCGCACTTGAATTACAGATCTCCGCCTCTACACGTCACGCTGCCACGTCAGTTCACACGCACGGGTAATTGAATTTGTGCG
This sequence comes from Acanthacorydalis orientalis, assembly GCA_034766995.1. NCBI lineage: Eukaryota > Metazoa > Arthropoda > Insecta > Megaloptera > Corydalidae > Acanthacorydalis > Acanthacorydalis orientalis. The sequence continues at coordinate 7,636,694 of CM068318.1, forward strand.
TGAAACGACTCACGCATAGTCGTGCACTATCGACACCCGTTAAAAGTGCTTGTTGTCGTCGAACTCCCGGTGCTATATGCTGATCGTGTTATCTATCTACACACACACATACATACATACATACACACACACACATATATATATATATACCCTATTAGATTATCAAACTTTTGGTCAATACAAAACACACACACGAACTCACACGCATATACTTGCCTATACGTCAGATAAAAATATATAAACTCTGAAATTATACACGCGATTTAATATTTTCATATATTTTTCGAGCTATTATTACCTCGATTCAACAAAAAAAAAATGCTATGCCTTTGCACCTATCCAATCATAGGTGCAAATGTTGAGGGTAAGGGAACTGTGTAGGAGAGAGTTCAGAGAGTGGTAGTAGATATTTAGACTCTGGGGATTCTTAGCACCCTCTGCCAATCTGAATCGAGCCACTACCACATCGGAGAACAAGTTGGCCTCCGGAGAATAAGTGCCATTGTATGTTTGTACTCATTATGGAAGGTTTGGGATCATGCCTCACCGCGATGATCCCACTTGTTTATTGGCGAGTACCTCTTCATTTTAATCAGGAATAGTTTTCAAGTTTTCTCTGTATGGTTAAACTTACCGATATTTAACAAATATCACAATACATCTCCTTATAATTCCACTTTACCACCATTTTGATGCAATGAAGTAGGAATTTAGGGAAGAATGTGTTATATTCCTCATATATATATATATATATATATATATATATATATATTCCTACAAATGATGATTTATAACCATTTCTCAGTTCTGAACATCGTTACCGAACATCTTCCTTCTTTAAAATGTGTTGTATTTTCAGAAGGGCGTTACAGGATGAGAGGAGGAAGTTATTGGATGGGAGAACGAAGTTCTGGATTGGAAGAAACGAGAAAGTACTTTGGAGGAGGATGAGGAAACTTTGGATGAGAACGTCGAAATTTGGAAGTTGAGAGTAATGATGAAAAAAATGTTGAAATGTCTACAAGAATATATTGTCATGGTGTTTGTCATTTATTTGAATTACGCTAGTTTTTATCTTCTGCAACTTGTTCCGGTATGTGTGTCATCTTCATATAGTTGTATATTAACTGGCAATTATCATTTTTCATCTCACTTATTGTCAGTACAATGTATATCAACGAGATTACAGATATAGACACAAACAATTTAAATTTTAATGGAGAAGAATAGTAAAATGATAATCTAAGAAAATCACTATTTTTCAATCAGTGCAATTATTAAAATTGTAAAATAAATACCTTTTTGAACTTAGTCTTTCTACGTTTTATATATATATATATATATATATATATATATATATATATATATTAAAATTCATTTTTATACAATATTCGTTTCCTTTTTAAAGTATTTGTATTTATGGATATGAAAATATATTTACAAGCGATACGATTGTATTGTACAGTTTGAAAACTAGCAATAAACAATAATTCATTTTCACAAAATGAACAGAGATGAAAACAGAGTTGAAATTCAATGCATGCAATAAACGTTCGTTTAAATTGACAGTTACATTTAAACATTTCCATAAACATAACGATATCGATAATACGTATTCAATGAAATAAACACGTACGTGTCGTTAATTGCCTTATTTTAATTTCAGTATGAACGACATCGACGTCTATATAGGGCAGACACCAAGTGGGTGGGTGGTACAGTCGCAAACCACTCCACTGCACGTGTTTAGCATACAGTGCAATTAATAACGCGTGAATGGTATGCGACAAACACGACACTGATGTGTCATATGCAAAATGTATTAAGTGTGTAATGTATTCGTGGGCATGTGCAAGAAACGTGCTACCTACAGTGTCACTGATACACCAAGCACGCCAATCGGAGTCTGTATGCATGCCCCGCCGTTCACCATCTCTATTGCCATCCCGGCCCCTTTTGCCGTATTCGTGACTCACGCCAAGTAGCTTTGTGTATATTGTCTGATTGTGTCGCGCACAAAGATTTTTTCAACACTTATATTTGAACATGCACGTGCTAGATGTTGACACATACGTATGCATAGTTTGCACGTTTAGAAAAGCACGCAAGTTTACAACACATTCTCATACATACATATACACATATATGTATATATATATATATATATATATACATATATGTATATATATATATATATATATATATATATATATATATATATATATGTATAACATTCATGTGTTTAAACAGTGAGAAAACTAATGTATGGAAAACGAACAAGGTAATAAACATTTAACGTCATTTACATTCATAGGCAATAATTATGAAATTGTAACAAGTTCCTGACAGAAATCTGATGACCAGTTAATGCCGACGTCAATTAAATTGTTTTAATACACAACTAACAACATGTATATTGCAAATCAATTACAGATTTTCTGTGCCAGAACATGAAATAGACGTGGAAAAAAAACTATAAGCGTTATACAATACACAACTAGTTTACAGTTTAGTTTCCTTTAGTATAAATTGTTAATTAGTCTGTATCCGTCTAGTAGTTTTTTTTGATGAAATCGTCAAGTGAGTCGAAATATATCTCCAGATTACATTAATCTATGATCATTAAGAAAGTGACATTTATAAAAAAATATTATTATAATTTTTTTAGATATTTTACATATATTTTATCATTTTTTAAACTTAATACCTTTTGAAAGTTAAGCATCATTAATTATTTAGTAAAAAAAATTATAAGGCACTGAAGATTTTGAAAGTAAAAATAATTTAAAAATAATTATATAAATAATTTACAACAAAAGTGATATACAAGTGTACAATGAAATGAAATTTTGCAAGCTCCTGTTTTAAAATAAAACTGTTTCATTCTCACTATGAATATAAATCTTTACAAAGCATAAGTCTCAAAACTAATAATCCTATATATCAATCAATATAATATGCAAATTACATTTTATTCATATAGCATAAAAAAATCATCGAATTTCTAAAATATAATTTTAAAAGGAAATTATCGATTATATTTATTTAAATTAAATGTAAAGTTTGAAAAACTGGCATTTATTGGTCAATCGATGGTTAATAAATTGAAGTTCCATAAATAAATACTGAAAGAAATTTTTTTTAAATTATAAAACGCTATTGTTATTTTCATCAAAATTTTGTTCATTGAAAGCTTATATAAAAGACACCATTTTATAAAATGATTTTATTGAATAGATTGTTGAAATCAATTGAAATATGTTATAATCAGACGTTTTAATATGGAAACATTACACAAAACGATAAAGAACTGGTTTGAAATTCAATCATGAATGTAGTGATTAGTCATTAGTCGGTTTAAATTTTAAATTACTTGAATTACTGCAATGTCATTTTATATAAAAAGCCAGCATGTAGGAGTTGCAAATATTCATTAAAACCAGTATTCATATTTCCATTAATAATTATTTGTTTGGTTTTCAATGTTGGATTCGATAAAAAAATAAAAGCACTATTTTTAAAAAAAATCTTTTAAAATATATATATATATATTTACAAAAAAAAAAAATTAAAACAGATTTTGTAACATGTGAGAATTTGAGATATTGCAGAAAAATAAATTGTTGATTTCATTTGTTGTGAAAAATCAGAAAATTAAAAGTTTTAAGACTATTTTATAAATGAAATATATATATATATATATATATATATACATATATATATATATATATATATATATATATATATATATATAGTAAAATAAAGTAATTTATGTCCAATTTAAAAACTTTTAAAATGTTGACAATTATTCAGTTGTCAATCTTTTCAAATTCTCAATAGTAATTAAAAAAATAATATCACAGTTGATGATTCACAGATACACTATTTTTATTTAAATATTTGAAACACGCTTCATCACGTTTCAGACAAATTTCTTACACGACAAATTATCATCTCCACCACCCATACAGCAGAATACTGCGTGCAACCTTGCTTGAGTAATTCCTCAACCCACCCTTGTACGAGTTCCATTTCTTCTCATCATCTCAGCAAGTTGCACTACCACCACCGCCATCATTCTCACTAGAGAACTCTGCCACCCTATATACACCGCAACACCCATACGGCATCCGTAAGACTTGGTGGAGAAACCGCCGCCATCCCTAGTTAGTTGGAGGTCGCTGACGCACCCCTCACCCAACCGTAGCCACACACCGCACCCTATTTTAACGTATACTACACCACTATATACTACTACTTCACTCATCTGGCAGGCTACTCAGGGAGCTAGTTTGTAAAGTGTCAAGTGCTTGTTAGCCTTGCGACAAGCACGGTTATATATATATATATATATATATATATATATATATATATAATGTATGAATGTAAGAATGTATGCACGGATGTGTTATAAAGCTTTGCGTATATAAGTAATATACATACATGAAACTCGAAATGGAAGACAGCGAATGTTAATATAAATATATAAATGTATGTTAGATCATTTATTAACATACAACCTAAAAGCATGTTTCTTGACAGGAAATTATAGTTTGACTGTTACTACTATTGCATGTATTTTATATATAAACACAAAAAAAATAATAGAAAAAATGACATTCGTTAAATTATCCTCGTTTCAGAATACATTTTTATAAAGCATTAGTTCAAAACAACTCCTAAAAAAGGCAAGCAGTTTAACAAAATATAGATTAAATATCTGTTAATTTAGAATCAGATTTAATTATAAATTTTTAGGTAGAATATTAGAAATATACTTTTATTTATAGTAATATTGAAATGTGATTATTATTATATTTAAATTTAAATAAATTATCAAATAGCAGTACAAATGACATTCGTATTCACATAGTATTTATTTAAATTCAGCATAGAAATATAAATTTATGAATCCATTTTGTAAACTGTTTGTACTGCATTATAAGCAAAAATGATTTATTAGTTTTCGGGTGGATTTAGATATGTTGTTTCTTTCTTATAAATTTTGTAAAATATTTAGATTTCTATAGGAATCACTACCAATATATTCTTCATTCAGATACTTTTTTTAAAGATTTTGATATGAGATTATGAAGAATTTTCTCTACCTTGACGTTCTAAACATGATGGAATTATCATCGAAATGGAAATAAGTAACAATCACAAATCATTAAGAATGATTTTCTAAACACTTTTGACCAAAAAAAATATTTGTGGCTAGTGTGGCGACATAAGAATTTATTATAAAAATAGAATTTTAATAATAAAACAACTATTACTTGATAACATTTAAAGAAATTGTTAAGAAATTTTAAATCACTGAATATACAAAGAATGGTTCAAAACATCTACTAAGAGCATTTTAATAAATGAATTACGTTTAGATTTGTGGGGTGAGGGTTTAGTAAAAACCTCTTTTGATTAAATATCAATATCTATATTGAATCCTGATATTGAACTTAAATATCTTTGAATCAAACAGTGTTTGATAACCATTATTATTTTTATTTTATAAATAGAAATAAACCAATTTATTTACAATATTCTTACAGTTTGATAAAGAAAGTATAAGTGTTATAAAATATTTAAAAATTTAGATATAAAATTACGTTTTTTTCTTTCATAAATAAACTATAGAACTTGAACTTTCATGGATTTATAACATTTTACGTATTTTTTAATAATAAAAGAATACCAGTAACTAATCTATGACAAAAATTTCACCTGTAATAAATGATCTGAGTAAACAAATCAATGTTGAAAAGTACCTTCTTCTTTCAAACTAATCCAATTGAGTTCTTCAAACATTTCACTAGAAATGTCAAGTTTGAAGTGTCTATTCAATACAAAACGTGAAGTTTTTCTTTGAATTTGTTCTATTTTACGTGTTTTAGAAATTGAATTGGTATTCCACACGCTGCTACAGTATTCTAGTAAGGGGTTTGCTATTCAAAAGAAACCTTTATTTACTTTTCAATTAGGATGACTTTTCAAATCAGAAAATTTGTAGTTTTTCAAATAAAAAAAATAGGTGCTAATAATTTAAGAAGTCAAATCAATCATTTTTAATTTGCATTATTTGATAATATAGTTGTTTTGTATATTTTAATTAAATGAGGGAGAGATAAAGATTTGCAATTATTTTTTAATATCATAAATTTTCTGAAATACATTTCAGTCGTATTCTGTCTAAAAAGTAATTCATTTCCTTTTTATTTGAGAATTTTTATCAACTAAACTATTCTATTCGTGACTTCAAATATTTCAATCATTTAAATAGTATTATTAAATTTAAAAATCATATAAACATAAACAAAATAAATACATAATTAAATAAGAAAAAATATATAAATGTATTTTTAGTAAAAAGAAGATGTAAGTAACTTGACTCAGTTTGAAGTTTAAATTTCATACTAAATAAATTAAAATATAGTGAGACCCTAAGATAAAACAACATTAATTTTGAAATTCAATTATTAGATTAATATTTTGTATGAATTAAGAGTTTTATTTTTATTGTAATGGTCATTAATTTATATATATATATATATATATATATAATATTTTAATTGATTTTAAACTTAATGATTTAAATTAATATTTGTAAAAAATCGAACAATCTTTAAAATTTATTTTTATTAAAATTGAAAAGAGAACATTTATTTAATAAATTAAATAATTTATGTTATAAAATGGCTGATATTAAGTTTGTAGAAACACTGAAAATAAATAATTATTTTTCTCAAGAGTACAAACAATTTTGTTTTCTTAAAAATATTTTATATATCCAGAATTTCATTTCTTAGAACTCGAAAAAATAACAATGTTTCTTTTTTGTGTTAGAACACAAAAAATACCAATTCTAGATTTATATCAAATCCTCTTTTAAGATTATAAAAATTTATTTTTGTTAAGAAATCAAAATAAATGAATATAATATTTTGCATTGTGTTAACTAGCTTTTTAAATTATTTTCTTTTTATAAATAGCATAACCTGTAACTATTAAACACACTTCATATGAAAATGTTCTTTAAAAAACTGATTCAATGTTATGGTTTCATTGATTTAATAAATCCATGTATTAATTATTTATATTAGAATTTATATATATATATATATATATATATATATATATACATACATAAATAATCATAATATTTTTTTTTAAATAATATATTAACAAATAGTTATTTAAAAAGTAATCGTTACATATTATTAATAATGATCTGTTTTATATCTCTTTTTATTATTTAAAGTCAAATAAAACAAAAAAAACCTACACTTTTTTATCCACAAGTCGTTAACTCTGTATATATTTTTAAAATCTGAACTGATAATTAATCATTCGCTCTGATTGTGATTATATCGCTAAACTATTATTGAAGTAGTTAAAAATTTAATTGAAATAGGTGGATATTTCCTAAGTAAATTATATTTCTATTTCTTTTTGATTTATAGGTGAACCAGTGTGGTCTATCTTAAATACCAAGGTTATTAAAATCTTTTATACCTTGATAATAACGATTTTAGCTTAACTAATTAAATATTATCATGTGTTCTATAACTGTGGGAATATATTATTTGGAATACATAATTAACATAACTTCTGATTAATGTTAATCGAATTTGTCAGAATTAGCAAGATTTATACAAACTTGTTTTTGTTAAAACCAAAACAACTTTTACTAGTTTTATTGTATGTTATTTGTATGATTGCTTTTGGTAACAATTATTAACAATATATATATATATACACAATATATATATATATATATATATATATATATAATAAATAAAAATTTTAAAAGTATACCAAAAAAATATTTAACTTAAAACTGTATTTTATTAAATATTAAATTCTTTTTTAACAAATTGATTTTAAAAAAGAAAATATATATTCAAAATTTTATTTATTATAATTAATTCAATTCTAAGCAAGCACGATCTAATTATAATAAATTGAATTCTATTTTCAGTTCCAAAATTAATCTGTTTACTGTTTTTTTGAAATCATATAAAATACACCAATGTCACTGAGCTCTCATTTTGTATTATTGTTTTTACTTATTTTAATCACTGCCTCTAGATTTACACATATTAATAATTTAATTGAATTTAAAAATACAACAAGTTGATTTAACTACTATGTTTTAATAACTATTTTCAAAAATTGAATTTAGAAAATGGTATAAATTTGTTTTAAGTAAAGTTGTCATTTTATTAACTCAGATTAATTGATTGTTCTTTTAAAAATATGACGTTTTTAATTTATTTTTGTTTTTATTTTAACTTAATATAAATTCAAAAGAAAATGTGGTAAGAACTTTGTTTTTCTCTGAGTTTGCGATAAAGGATTTTATTTTAAAATAATAGATAGTACATTTCAAGTATCATATCTAGTACACATTTCAAATTCTGACATTCAAGATCTTAAATGATTCATTATTAGACATTAATTATAACTATATTTGCCATTTTAATTACTTGTTTGTGTACTATAATAAAATATGTAATGATTAATGAACTTTTAGTTCATTAATCACAACTCTTTGATTATTAATTTTTATATACAATATTTATCCAAATTTAGGAGCCTCTTTAATTCTCTCAGTAGTTACACATTTGAGATCTGAATATGATGGTATCACCATCTAAATGTGCATAAACAATAATAAATATAATAACTGGTCATTTATTAAAATTTTTGACTAGAAAATTCTTTGTAATCTGAGACACACACACATATATATATATATATATATTTATATATATATATATATATACATATACATATATATATATATATATATATATATATATATATATATATATGTATATATATACTTAAGACACTAACACATATATATGAAAGTTAAAAAGTATTTATTTACTTGATAAACAATAACTTTATTCGAGTACTAATATATTTTTATTTAAATATTTACCATGATTTGTTATAATAAATTCTATTGATTCAATTGTCTACATTTTTCTTTTAGAAAATTATTTTTATTTCTAATCACTTTTATTCTTCTCTCTACATATATATATATATATATATATATATATATATATATATATATATATATATATATATATAGAGGGAATCATCTGCTTTAGTATTATATAATTACAGTAGATTTAAACTATGTACAAATAAAACTTGTGGAAATGAGGATGATAAATGAGTTTTAGTGTAGATAGACTTGCTTTCATTCATGTTTGAATGATTATTTTATATTAGATAAAGACAAGCTGCGTTATGCAGCAAAAAACAAACGGGAAGTTTTTGTATGTATACATATACATATATATATATATATATATATATATATATATATACATATACATACATACATACATACATAATTCCTCATATGTTCTTTGTTATATAATTCACCATTTTCTCATATATATATTCTGTGATAAAAATTGTATTGTTTGTTTTAATCCTCTTTCACAATCTCTGAATGAAACTTATGTTTAAAAATTTGAACAGTTCTAAAAATTATTAATATTTAAATTCAATTTATTTAAAGTTTAAAATTTTTATAATGTGTCGTCTTTTAAATTATATATATCATTCTTATAAATGTTTATAAAATGGAGAGAAAGACAAAAATAAGTTTTAATAACTTAAATGTTTTTTACAAAGGATTTCTTGTTTACCCCACAAACAAACAAAAAATCATGGTCAAAAATATTCAATAAATAATTATTTATTATGATTTGTCGAACATTTTTGACTAGAAAAACTTTTTTGTGGTTTGTGGGGTAAAAAACTAATTCATTTATGGAAATGAATTGTATTATAACCTAAATGCCATTAGAAATTACTCTGAACTGATTTATTTAGATTTTAATTTATTATTGTTCAAATATAAATATTAAAACAATAATTGTTATTATATATTGATATTTTAAATATGTATATATATATATATGATAGAAAAAAAAATTATAGATTAAGAAAATATGAAATATAATTCAATAAATAATACAATATTTACTAAATTGTTTGAACGTATGTGTAGAGTCTAATAGAATTTATCACTGTAGAATTTATTGCAGATGTAGTTCGATCAAAGTTTGATAAAACTAAAAGTACGATTAAATTAGAGAACATTGATTTATTACTGAGATTTATTATTGCTATAAGGTATAATATATATTAATATCATTACTTATCGTTATTACAGATAGAAATTTAAACACATTCTGTAAACGAACTGGTGCCGTACTTCATAATTAAAGTTTAAACTTTTTTTAATCGAAATTAAATAATAAAAAAATCAAAATTTTGTTAATCCTATTTATATCATTACACAAAGCAACAAAAAATATTTTTATTTAATTCGATATCCTTTATCTATATAATTTTTCTTTCTTTAGAAAAATGTGTGTGTGTGTGTTTTGAATCGACACTTGTTTTTTGTTCAATACCATCAATTACTTTTATCAGTACAACATTCATTTATAACCGTTTGTTATAACGTCATAGGATTAAATTCTACATATGTGAAACCATTTTTCCAATTTGTCTTCATATTTATAATTCTGGTCTTTTTTCTTGTACGTACGTGTATTGGATTATTCGTAGAAATGTTTTCAATTTTTTTATTAATTGGTTTCAGTTTTATTTCGAAACATAAAGGTGATTAATTCGTAACGCTTAAACGTGTTTTCGTTACATTTGTTGTGGAATAAGTGAAATTCACACAAAAAGAGTATAGACATTTTGTACGATAAGAGATGTTTTTCGTTTTGTTGAAATGCGGACTTTTTTCTATCTGGTACAACAAATAACATACATTAAATGTAATTGCGTGATTTGTTCAATGAAAGCAGTTCAACAAAAAGTTGATTGTTTACCTAAAATTTCATATTTCGTGTATGCTTCGACTGTTGATTTTATTACAGTATTATTTTAGAATTTTGTTCAACTATTCCTAGAAAATTCTCATGATGCAGTTTTTGTAATAGTTTAAAGTTATAATTTTGTTTCATTTCTATATATATATATATAATTTTATTTCATTAACTTTCATAAAACGCAAACTTATTTTCAAAATAACGTGAAATTACATATTTTTCTTCTTTTTACTATTCCACTTATATAATACTTTATAGTTTATTACAAAAGAAAAAAAAATAGCAATTTGATAAAAAGATGTTCTTATAATTTGTAACTCGTATATTTTTTCACTATATAGTTTCGATACTAGATAAACTTAATTTCATAAATAAATTTTCCACTCATCACACAAATAACAAAAAGTATATATTGCTGACATAAATTTTAACAAATTTTTCAGAGTTTTATATACAGAAAAATCTGAGATTGTTTTATACATAGAAGAGAAAAATATTAACTTTTCCTGTCCTTCAGCATTAAAAAAAGTTGAAAATTCCATCAAAACGACAATAAACAATGATCAATAATCAATTAACAAACATTTTTAAACAGATTTTTTATGGTTTATAAACTGATGTTTAAAAATATTGAAAAGGTAATATTTCTAAAAATAATTAGTCAAAACTTTGATTTATTTTTGTATAATCGACGAGGAACTTGTTGATTGAAAAAAGTATCCATTTTACAAATTATTGTAGCCACAATGTCAGAACTGTATTGTGAATATTATTACTCTTATGAACCGTTATCTCGTCACTTTATTTAAAAATAATACTTTTTGGAATTTTTATTTATCTCAATAAAAATTAGAATAGAAACATATCTTTGTATAAATAAAAATTGGTCCTTCTAGTCCATCATGATTTTTATTCGTTCTCTGATTGGTTGATATCAGTCACATGATAAACGATTTCAGTGTAATGCTGATAAGAAATTTATTCAATATTGTAGTCGCTGAAGTTTAAGAATAAAAAAAATATTACACATTTTAACATTGTATTTTGATGTTAATTTTTACAAATTTTTCCAATAAAAATTCTCAGGCCAACATTTTATGAAGATTATTTATATGTGTAATTTGTTAATTTTTATTATTTTTTAGAGGAGTGAGCAGAAGCAAATCCCACTCTTAAGAGTTAGTAAGTACAGCAAGCAGGGGGAGCATCCCCCTAGTGTTAATAATAAACAAATGATTTTATATTTTATATAAGGATTTCTAGATGTTTTAGTTGAAGTTGTTTATTTTATTTTCATATTGTATTTCTTCATAACAATGCCGAAAATATAAAGAAAGAATTTTAAATATACTTACGGATATATATATATATATGTATATATATATATATGTATGTATGTATGTATGTAAATGTATGTATGTATTTATATAAATTCACACGTTCATATCAAGCTCTGAAAACATATTCATAAAATATAAATAAAACGAATATTGATACAATGACATGAATAGTTACAACTTCCTGCAAAAGCGCGGCGTTTCCAAAAAAAAAAAAAAACACCTCCTTTAGATCCGCCATAAAAGTTTCCACTTAATATAATACAAATACGCTGTTCCGTACATCATGTCTCTTAACAAGCGAGCATGAAATAAGCATATTTTCGTACATACATAAAATATCTATATTTGATGGAAATTTAATGCGGCATACGTTAACCACCTATCAGTTGATTCTGACAATAGCCGAGGAGTCGCTGGTGCGTGCGGAGGCAGTTTAGTTGCACGGACGGGGATGAAAGTAGCACAAGGGAGTGTCATAAAGTTAGAAATAAGCTACGTGTATACGTGATGAAGAATAATATGGGTTCTCGGCGTACGAGTGTATGTGTGTGTTCGTCCCACTCGCACGCGAATTTCTTACACACACATATACACAATCTCTGGTTGAAATTAATTTTCGAGAGAACTTTATGTGTATAGTCGACAAGTTTCACTGTATATAGTTTGTATATATATATATATATATATATATATATATACACATTATATATATATATATAAATATGTATATATTTAGGTACAATTTGCTTATTTGCACAAAATGTTCAATGTAACAAATAGACAAAAAGTAATGAGGAATGTTTACAATTAATATGAAAAGTTTGCGACTTGATGAAAACATTATACTGAATAATAAACATGATTTTACGATATGTGCGGGTTTTATATGATTTTAATGAAAAATTAAATTTCACTCGTCAGATTTCTCATTGTTTCAAATAACTGTGTGTCGCATACAATTGTTTAATGAATTTCTATACCTTTTTCAACCATTCGTTCTTTATTTTCGGAACATGTTTTTGATTTTTTTTTTTAAAAAAATATCGTGCTTTAATTTTTAATGAACTAACTTTTTTATTTATTTTTAATAATAAAACTGTTTGAAAACTTATTTTTAATCCGTTTTATACAAAAACTACTTTTTATATCAATTTGTTTTTTTTTTTAATTTTTCCTTCATATTTTAAATATTTTTATTTCTCTATCTCTTTTATTTGAAGTTATAAAATCTATGCAGATTTAATAAGCTGTTTTTTTTTAATATATATATATATAAATAAATAATTTTAATAATTTATAAAAGTTTCTTTAATGTGCATTAATCAATATTTCTCTTTCCTAGACATTTAATTTACATTATCTGATTTTTCATTTCTTGAACATTAGTTTTTGTTTTGTAACCAGGTGACCTTCTTGCCATTCATTTCCGTCATCGAAATTTCACGAACAATCGTTCATAATTTATGTTACTGAAACTGTTTGTTTTTCAGGTAGATTGGAGATTATTATAAAGATGTGAAGTAGTATTCGTAGTTTACTGACGGTGTTATTATTCTTCCCATATTGTTCTTCACTAGGAGAAATACTTAACATCTTTACAAAAATCTCCAACCTACCTGAAAAAAAGGCAATTTCGGTAACATGAATGATAAGCCATTGTTCTTGAAATTTAGTCAGTGAAGCTCTAAAGTATCGATGAAGACACCATATTACTAATCTATTCATTATATGTGTATTGGTAGAAATACTGGACGTTTTCTGAGCTTTTTTAGCCTTTTTGTTTTTCAGTTAATTGATTTCTTTTCTTGTAACAAAGTTCGAGTATTTCAATTTTAAATTCTATTCTTATCTGTATATCCAGTTTGTTTTGATATTTTATTATTTTAAGTAAAATGAGTTGTTCAGTTATTAAAAGATATATTCTTAAATACTAAGAAAAAATAGTTTACAATTTAGAAATAGAAAATGATATCCATTTAGTTCCCAAAAATGTAAATAAAGTAATGAAAATATCGTATTTTTAGTAATACAACCCAAACCAATTAATTTCAATGAAACAGAATTCGAATAAAAGCAAGCCTATTTATATCTCCTCGAAAAAACAATCTTATGTAAACTGTCAAACTATCATGAATAAAATTTTGAAAGAAAACACTCGATACACGAAAGTATTCTTAAAAATAAGATTTAAGAAAATAAATTTTCAGACAATCAAGCAAACTGAAAAGTAATTATTCGTGTAATTTGTTTCTTTTGTGTTTTAATTAGTGTAAAGTGGCGTAAGACTTCAACATAACATTGTGATAGCTATTGAAAAGGTACATATAAATTGAGTGAACAAACAGGGGTACACTGTGTGATTGATTATTTGTTTTATCGTATTTCACTTTGTTCTCACGTTTCGTATTATAAATTTTCTTCAATACATCGATAATCGTTTACTTGTATTCTGTATTCAAGATGTACAAATCGACTAATACTTATAGGATGTTTGTTTGGAATATATTACATTTTTGGTATGCTGTAGCATGATTTTGAAAGTTGTTCAAATTTTAATTGAGAACTTTGCTTTTCGAGTAAAGTTAAATCGGATTTCCTGTTAACAATTTTGTAAATAAATTAATTTAAATTAATTTTATTAATTAATAAACGTATAATTGACAACTTATACACGAAATTAAAACATTTTGTTTCTTAATTAAATATTATAATTAAATAATTAATCCGGTTTTGCAATATAATGTTGTTTATTATTAAAAAAACATTTCAATTAGAATAGATATTTGTTGATTTTTACTTAGACTGTTTTAAAAATAAATACAGTATTGTCAATAAAAATTTATAGAAAATAAGATTAAAAACTATTCAAAATCGAAACTATTTCAATGCTATAGTGTGTAAAGCTGTTCGAAATAAGTAAATTCTGCGCACTCATTATTATTTTCTAATTGAATGAGTAGAAATATTTAAAATCTTGTACATTTTTCTTCATTAAAACCAATTAATTTTAAATTATTTCCTTAAAAAGGAAGTATATAAATCATCATAAGTGTTACTATTTATATTTTTTTTGATAGTCCTTTATTTTCAAATAAAAAATGATGAAAGTGCATTAGAAAATGTATTGCATTTTATTATTTTCTTAACGATGCAATGACTGGGTAGCTTTGACATTTATATACTTTCGATATGAACGTTTTATAAATAATTTAATGTAGCATGACACTTAAATGTCAAATCTTACATCATACGAAATGTTAATTTTACAATTATGTTTCTTTTGTAATTTAAACATAATATAATATAAACAGGGATTAATCATTTTTTACAAAAGAAATGCATTGTCGTTCACGACCTATTCAAACTTTTACATGAAATGTAAAGAAAATTATGACATCATGTTTTTTTAAAAAAATAATGTAAATATATTACGAATAAAAAATACCATATAATAAAAGTTGTATATGGTATTGTATACCATTTAAGTTGAATTTCTTTTAAAAATAAATACAGACGCTTACAACTCACAAATTGAATTAAGGATTTCGATTTGAAAAGAAGAAATTATAATTCATGACTTTTATTCAGATATTTATATATTAATCTGTTAATAATTTCAATTTGGTACATCTGAAGTCTTTAAGTAGATTTAAAGTCTGATTTGTATTTGTATTATGTCAATATTTGATTAAATTTTTATTTGAAAAGCCACTTTCTATAATAAAAACTATTATTCAAATACTTTGTCCTTATGATCTTCGTTATTTTTGATTATCCGACTGCCTGTTCTCTATTACTTTCAGCACGTGTGGCGTCTTCAGGTGTATGCCAGACACTGATTTTATATCTGATTTATATTCATTTATCTCTCTCTCTCTCAATATATATCTATATATCATT
The DNA here is from genome assembly GCA_034766995.1 of Acanthacorydalis orientalis. Lineage (NCBI taxonomy): Eukaryota > Metazoa > Arthropoda > Insecta > Megaloptera > Corydalidae > Acanthacorydalis > Acanthacorydalis orientalis. Next base: position 7,652,808 of record CM068318.1, read on the forward strand.
TATATATATATATATATAAATTTATATATATATATATTTATATATATATATATATGTATGTATGTATTCTTTATTGAGGTATACATACTTTGTTAATCTCGTACACATGTCACATTTCACACTACTTTTACAAGTCAATAACACATTTTAAACGTGATATATAAAAAACTTAGCTATTCTACTACATTTAAATTATAATTCGCTTATTATACTGTACAATATTTGCGTATTTATTTATTTCTTACATTCTATTCTTAAAGTGTATATTAAATTTCCAGTCCATAAATTCATTGATGGTAATCTGATGAATATTGGGAAATAAGCTTTCTCTTAAAAGTTTCAACCCTTTACAATCTTTTAGTACTAGATAAATATCTTCTTTCAATTAAAAGGTTTATTCATTTATATATATATATATATATATATACACATTAGATGGGGTGTGGTTTATAACTCCCTATCTAAAATATATACAGACAAGTATAAATTAGATTTAAAATCAAACTTTTCTATCCGCTTAAAGATATCAGACGTACCGAAACTAGTAGTGAAGGAAAAACAATCAAATGATTCAGAAAGATAAAGACCACTAATTCAGAATGTCAACTGAATATCAGGTACAAAAACGTATAACATACTAACTTAAATATTTAAAACAATCAATAATAAACTTTTATATCTAAATAAAAACCGAACAAGAGACAAATAAAACTAAATAAATAACGAATACACAAACACTGTTATTGTGCTAAATAAATATTGTATAAAAGTATCCACTTTGTCAAAATATCATTTTAATTACAATTTATAATTTTCTAAATTGATACAATACTTTGTTTAGTACATTATGTAAATACAGTTCAAAACAAATTTGTATATAATTTAATATGAATTCTAATATAATTATAAACAATTGAGTTATGATTAAAAAACAAACCTAATGAATTAAAAAAGAATAATTATATAATATTCAATTATATGCGAATAAAATAATTCTGTTCCCTTTAAAATTTACACAAGCGTATAAAAAAATGCACACCCGGTCCGGTAAATTATTTTTATACACTGTTTTTGTACACACGTATATTTATATTTATAAATATATAGAGAGAGAAAGAGAGTGAAAATATTTTTCTAACAACTGTAAACATATTTTTTTTATTTTATCAAAACAAAACTGGCAAACATTAAATTTAACATTTTCCACAACGTACATCGCTGAAGTGTTAAAAATGAAACTGGTTACAACCGAATCCATAATATCAGCATTCAGGTATACTACATCAACACACATGTACGAATATCATGATTTTCTACACATACTATCAACTTCTCTATTCACCTATATATGTATATTATATATATATATATATATATATATATATATATATATATATATATATATATATATATCTGAATATAGTGAAGTATGTTGTTGTTGCCATAACTCTCGTTTTCCTTCCACCGCTCGTGGCAAATGAAATTGAAGACAAACACAGACATAACATCAAGACAAACATGTAAAATGGCTGCATGATGGATGCGTTTAGAAGACACACTGGTGGTGGTAGCACAATTTGAGCAACCCAACCAACACACACACACATTCTTGTAGGCTTAGTTGTATAAAATACATTTATGCATTCATATATACATATATATATATATATATATATATATATATATATATATATATATATATATATATATAAACCATATTCACACAAATGTGCACAGCTAGAGACGCAGACTGTATCAGCGTCTCTTGTGAGAGTGTAATAAATTTTACACACCCGGTACGCGTAACCTTCTTAAGCCTACGTCGACGTTATTGCACACTCGTTTTAAGTTTTATGTGCTTAAGCGATGGCAAATGTGTGCTGCTCGAAGGATTATATCGAAATTATCTATTAATGTTTGTCTAATTTAAATGTCTAAGTCGACATCCATCAATGTTGCTGCTAAAATTAGAACTTACATACTTACACACACACACACACACACACACACACACATATATATATATATATATATATATATATATATATATATATACATATATTTATACATGTTGTATATAAATGTAGTCGAGATAAAATAGTGGAGAATATATATATATATATATATATACATGTGTGTGTGTATGTGTGTTAAGCGTGACAAATTTTTTTTATCACCATTTACTGTTGAATAGCATACATTTTTCATTCTAGCTGCGCGAAAGTATAATTTATTAAAATAGTCTATTCGACACGATTTAACAGTAAGTTCGAGATTGTTAGCTGATCCTAAATAACGATTGGCGATACGTTATACGTTAACCAGCCGTATATTTTCAAATCCAAACAGTTTCAGTAGTGTTTACGAAAGTATCCGTGTTGATATATTTGCTGAATTTCACTGAATTTAATTTAAATGATTTGATTTATTAGTCGTTATTAAATAGTTATCGTAGTATATCAGCAAGGATATATAAAAATTATTACATATATATATATATATATATATATATATATATTCACTTATAACAGAATTAAATCTCTGCTGTGAATTTAGCTTAAAAATTGAATGTTATTTGAATTAAAAGATATAATAGTCATAAAATGATTGTATCTTTTCATAGATGAATTATTCTCTCACCCACAAATGTACAAATATTTCACAAGATTTTACAAATTGTACAAAGATTTCCCATCAAAAATTATCAATAATTAATTAGTGAACATTTCTGATTTTTGCTTATACCCATTTCTAGAGCAATTCTATGATTTTCGGGCAGAGGAAAATCGAAAAATTTAAAAATTGTATTTCATATATTTACTTTTTAAATCTAAATCTCTTTCTAATAACCGATCACTAGTTGCTCTCTTTTCTGTCTTGATTATTTTTAAAAACAGCCATAAATGATCAAATTTTGATTTAAAAAACTTATGTTTCATGGAGTAAGAAAAATGAAAAATCGTATAAACTGTCTGATGTATTTCACAAATCAATAATCTATTCAGATTTTTCGGTACCTTAGCGCTCTCAACATAATGGATAGCCATTGAAATCTGTGTAAGCGACAATTAAACTCATTACTCATAAATTCTCTCTTTTATATATATATATATATATATATATATATAAATCTATATATATATATAGATAGATAGATAGATAGATAGAGAGACTAGTTTTAAGATTAATAACCTTTTAAGCCCTATTCTAAAGGGTGTAAAGTGTGTATCTCCATTGTATCGGAAAAATGAAGGGATGATGAGTATATTCGTCAAACAGATTATATGCAGCTGCTGTAAAATTGAATTAAATTATAACAAAATGGCATTTGATTCTCTTTAAAAATCAATAATTTTATTGCTCAAATTCATTGATATTATTTACAAAACTTAAATATGTATAATTTGCATATTAAGAAAAAAAAACAAGAAAAAGCAAATTCTTGGAAATGATGCATTTTGTTCTTGTCTTACAATATTCGTATTCTAAAATTTCTGAAATTTACGAATACGTTTTGGTTTCACTAAAATGTTAATTTAAATAGTAAATGGTAATTACTTTTTTCACCTGACGAGTTTACTCGTCATAACATAAAAAAAAGTAATTTCTTCTTAACGAGTATATTTATCATACACAGCTAACAAGTTAATGAAATACTTTATTTTTGATAAATAAAATTGTATTTTTATTACATTTCTGATATATGTATGTTACAAATAAACGTCAACAGTGTCCATTCAAAAACTAGAAAGCATAAAAAGAAAAAGAAACGAGAAAAAACTGGAAAAAACATAAGACTGATCGTTGAGTCGTTCACATCTTTTTCTGTCTCCAACGTGGACTTCAAAAGAAATTGTTACGCGTATTAAAATAATCATAAATAAAACGTAGCGTTAAGAACACGGCGGTGGTCCCACACCATACAGGATGACATGGTGGTGAAAATGGCCAAGGACGCCTACACGCCAGAGATAAATACACACGTGCATACGTGTTGTTTCAGCAATGTTCCATGTAGAGGTTATTAAGCTCGTGCGTGGCGGTGATGGAGGTGGTTGCTTCATTAAAACCACGACGAGAAAAAATATAACGCGAGTGTCTATTATATCCCTATCAGGTACATGGTATTTCAGTTAGTGACTTAATTACTTGATCATAAAAAAAGTTTATTATAAACGTACATGTATGTACGATATTATGTATTCAGTTTACGTGCAATAATTTTTCTGACCATGTAAAAGTTTGCTGGCCGGCTATGAACATTTAATTATGTTATTTTCTTTTTTTTTAATGAAAACATTCAGTAGTTCATTTCCATAGAGATAAGTATATGATGTATTTATAAAGTAATGTACACGGCGATAAATAAAAAAATGAGACTTTCATATAAATAATTGTCGACCAAAATAATGGAATTAGTATGAACTTCATTAACGAACAAGAAAAATTAAAAAAAAATAGTTAAATGTTTTTAATTTTAAATTGAAATAACAGAATACACATTCACTTTAATTAAATTCATTTATGTGTTTTTTAATTCCACACTGAAATGTAAATATATACACTTTTTCACAATCAAACTGAGGTATTCATTGTGTGAATATATAATCCTGAATGAATTAGAAAAAATAAAAATTTAGGAAAAAATATAAAAATGTAATAGATAAAAAAATTAAATTGTATTTTAAAACAATGATTCTTATATAATATTATATATCTTTTTCCATTCATCACGATTTATGATTTTAAAATAAACTAGTATATAATATAAACTTAAATATATATTTTCTTTAATGAAAAAAAAAACAGTGAAAATAAAACATCAACCTTTCTTTTTATTTACTTAACACTTTTATAAGATAATGAAATTCGTATAAAATATTTGTAATTAAGAAATTGACAATTACTGAAGCTGCTTTTCTTTGTAAGAAAAAGTTTCCATGGAAAAGAATTCTAATAAAGAATACACCTTTACTATAGATACTTCGTTTGTTCACAAAAGACAAATTCGTTTTAAACCAAGATCTGTGTGACGTAACGTGGGAAAACCACACCACATTCGTGAAAGTGTTGGTAAACTACGACCCTCTAGCAACAGTCAGTTGAAGTTTCTTGTCTCAGACGATGAAGTATGGCCGAACTCGAGAAGATCAGTAAAATGACAGAACTAACCGTTATCTCTACGCTTTGTTGACCTTCCTTTTGACAGAAAAATGTTAAGGGATATAGTTAGCGAATAGCTACACTGTTCTGACCACTAAAGTTGGAGACAAGAACGAATTAAATGTTCAACAATAAGACGATTAACACATTCGTTGCCGAGTTTCAAATCTATTACACTATTTTTAAATATGTGTAAGATCTCTAAGGATTTTTAAGTATATTTTATTTTCATAAATATAATATAATTTCTTAGTATGAACTTTTGCGATACAAAGATGTAGGTCATGATGTTTGAATCTTTTTTTCGAATGCTAACAGCTTATTATGGATTCAGAGAAGCACACATTTCTGTCATTATTTTTTAAAAAAAATTGTTTGCAAACAATTTCATTTTATGAAACTAGCAATTAAGTTTCCATTGTATTGTATTCCATTCCATTGTATCAAGTTTCCATTATTTGTCATCTTAAAGATTAAATTAAAAGCAATAAAAATGAATCGCTAATCAGTACAGGAAGAATTTTCATTTTCACAAACAAATATTTTCTCCCACCCCACAAAACATACATTTTTCTGATCAAAAATTATTAAAAAATGATTATTGATCATTTTTGATTGTTTTTATATTTTCATTACCTTCAAAACGGTAATGTACAAAAAAATCTAATTTTTTTAAAAAGTAAATACTCTTTATATATCTCTAATATTTTTATCTAATTATCGTAACACATCTCCGAAAGCTTATCATTCTAATTCATCATCTTATTATTTTTTTGCAGTAATAAAAGACAATAATTAATTATTCATTTAAAGTTATCGATCAGATTTTTTTTATCTTTTGTGAAATGAAAGAAAAAATTGTGGAAATGAATTATGGTTACATCGATAATTTTTTTTGTGGCAGCACTTTTATTTTTTTTATTTTGTCTGAAGGAAAGATCAATTTTGCAGTAAAAAAATACAGAGAATATCATCAATATAAAATTCAGTGACTGATAAACTTAAAATACTAACAAACTGATATTTTAATTGATTAAAATATGAAAAATAATTAGGGATAAATTTTAGTCGCAAATAAAATTTATTATCGATTATTTAAAGCTTCAATTTTTAAAGAGTTTTAATTTTAATGATGTTTACATATTAAAAACATGCAAAATTATATTGACTATTGAATATGAACATAAATAGATAATAAAATAACCACTGTTCATATATTGAAATTTTAATTATAATAAATTATTGAATATGTTTCATTACAAAATTAATGAGCAAAAGAGAATTAAAAAATATGGTTATTTACTAGAATGTTTGAATTTTTATCGTGTTTTCATAAAACGAATTTATCTTTTACCCTACAAACAACAACGATTTTCTTCGTTAAACATTAGATGTGGATGCTTTCATTGTATATGTATATGTATAAAAAAATCTATAAAAATAAACTTTTCTTTATTTAGGCGCTGTGAAGATGTCTTCGAAATGAAATCAAAAATGATCGATAATGATTTATTAAACGTTTAACTGGGAAAAGTTGTGTGTTATTTCTGGGAAAGAAATCATTAGGGAAAATCAATTTATCGGATGTCAAAATAATATTTTATCTAGTTTTATATTTCAAAACATTAATTAAATTTGAAACTATTACGATTATTTTCTTGTATACTTTGTATTTATAGAATTTATATGTATTGTCAATTAGTAGAAAATAAAGATTATTCTTCATTCATGAAATGTGCATTTCCTTTATTAGAAATTAAAAAATCTGATTGGATATTTGTAAGTGAATGTATGGAATTTTCTCTTCTCCGTCCGAACAAAGGTTCGACGTCGCTACAATTTTAGTTAAATTACTTAACAAAACAGAGTAATCTCTTGAATGTATGAGAGAAAAACGAACATGTCTATCTATAGACTGTAGACAAATCGTTTTCCTATTTCACATTTCCTAATGATTTAAAGGTTTTCCCAACGCTGTTCGGCCATTACTGAGCGTACCAGCTAGATGTTGTCATGGATAACGAGGTCTTGATTAAAAACACGCCTTTTCCAACCGGCAGCCGGCCGAGCGAACTAACCGCGATTGGTGGATATTAAAAAGTGTTGCTCATTCATTTTACTTAAAATAACGAAGTTTTCTATGTCGTAATTATTTTTCTCGTACGTGTACTTTCTAGAAAATAAACAGTCGTATTTATATGTTTTTTTTCCTACACATATGTAAACATTATCGCACTAATTGAATGTTATGAGAAGGCAACAACAGTCAACGTTATACCAAGAGATATATTTTATATTTTTTGTTTGCAATTTTTATAGAAATATAAAACAATTATATTTCAACGTTACTCAATTTAATTTCAAAGAATGTATCTTTATATAAAAAGATCTCACATTCTTTCATTCCAATGTCTTCTGTTTTAATTTAATTATCTACCGAATTGAATAAAGAATGTTATATGAAATTGAAATATAAATAAGTGAGTATTCTGTACACAATTTCATCGTTAACGAACTTTGAAGGATAAGTTTAAAAAATAGTTTCATAATTTCACTAGTGAAAAGAATACAAAATATATTTATTTATGGATATTGAGAAGAGTTTAAACTCAAAAAGTTTTAAGTTTCTCTCCAGAAACGACTTGGCAGTGCAAAAAATGTCAAAACCTCTATAATTATCAGAATGTTTCGAAAAGATTCATACTCTACAGGAATATTGAATAATTGTTTAATTTATTATTTAATTAATCTTTATTAATTTTGGTTATTAGTATTGAATTATAATATTTAGCCATGTATAAATATTTTTTTCTTTGTTAAGCTTACACAAATGTTAAGCTGAAAAATAAATAGTGTTTTTTGGTCATATCGAATTTTAATTAATTCATATGTCAAAGGGTTAAGTTTATAAATAGTAAAGTTATTTTATTTAATAATAGTTTGGAATTGCATATCGTTTATTAAGTATTTATAAAAATATTTGTAAAATTTAAGTCTTTTCTTATTAATTTCTCCCTAAATATAATAAATAAATTAAGTTAAAAATACATATAATTGAAGAAATGTTCATTCTATATAACACTATTATTTTTTTATAAACTAAAAGTTGAATTTTATATTTATGAACCTGAATATATTCCACTTTTAATTAATATATCAAACTAATTATCAACACGTGTATACCAAACATGTAAACGTTCAATCAAACAAACAAGAATTTTATAAATAACTAAAACTGCTGCACATAAAAGCTAATAATGGAACAGAATGAATATGAAAATGGATTTTGTCGATTTTAATGAATAGATAACTTGTAATGACCGTAGATTTTCTTTGAAATACGATTTGTTTCCACATACAATATGTAAATTTATTGAAATTTACAAGACAATCATATAAATAAATATATCTAATGACTGTCTGCATAGATGATAACCATATTAAATTAAAATTCGACCTAGTTTCCCTAATTTAATCGAGTTAAATTTTAATAGACATCATAATAATTTTATCCAAATTGTTAAGCTACCGAATACGATTTAGTAAATGAATAAAAGACATCATAAACATATAAATATTATATACATATATACATATACATATATATATATATATATATACATATATATATATATATATATATATATATATATATATATGTACAGATATATACAACATGTCGTAAAGTTAACGGCGTCTACATAAATATTCAACAGGAAGATATTTTATATATTCATTGTTTAATATCGTTCATAATGATAACATGTTTCTTTAAGATGTAAGCCATGTTGGTTGCGGCTTCATGGTCGTCGTTTCTGTTCCGTTTGTTGAACATATACACACGTACATACGTACACACATTTATACATACATTCAGAGATACAGAGGGAAAACGACGCGCTCGCACTAACGCCATCCGCATCTTTTGCCGCACGGGCCCCGTCGACGACCTTCTTCTTGCCCTTATTTCATTAAGTCTACGTTATTATTGCCGCCGTCCTACTGTTCTTTGTCATCCCGGCCTCGTGTTGACAGTGCAAAATACCCACGGTTTACTTTCATTACGCAATACTTGAGAACATAAAACCAGACATTTTTCAACGTGGTTAATATAAACAACAGTGGTAAATAAACGTGCCATTTCGTACTGTTTATACAATTGCGTTGACTTTTTAGCCGGTTGCGGGATTTTTTTGCATTATTCACATATATACACATATAATATAGACTTACATAAACACAAAAACACAAACACATTCATACACACACACACACACACGTACACATATATATATATATATATATATATATATCTCAAAATAATAAAAATAAACGACCAATAATTAATAATACTCTTCAAAAATAGAGTTGATCTAATATTAGAAACTTTTTCATAACAAAATATTTGTAATAACACCTGTACAAGTTAATTCGGTGCTTTTTTTATATAAAATGATTATTTAAGGAAAAATAGAATACAATTCAATCCTCAAAATATCCTCAATTATATAGTATAACGTTGCTCCAACTGTCGGGTAACTAAGGAATCACTTGTCGAAGTAAAAATGTCGGCTTTGAGTTAATGAACTTTTCCAACCTCTTCCATTGTTTTAGCATTTTTTATATATTTTATACATCACAACACCTTCTGCTAAAGCTGAACAAATCATTACCTCAACTTCAACAGCATTTTTTCAGCTGGAATGAGAAAAGTATGCAATACCTAACATGCTACTTTAAGGACCCCATCGTGTTCAACACTGTTTTGTGAGGTTATGCCAACTACTTGGCCAAGATATGTAATGTTTGTAAACATTAAGACTGGCATTTAAAAATCCTAAAAGTACGAGAAAATATTTTAATTTGAAACAAAGTTATAATTGATTCAATTTAAAAGCACTGAATTAGTTTTTACCCCTAATGCATTAATATTCTTTATTTATTTTTTAATACGTACATGAGTAATATTTTTTCCAGAAGAATAAAGAAAACACTGCAGGTTGTCTGCCATTCTCCACATTTTTTTTTATTTTTTCTATTTTTTATTCTAATATTTATTTCAAATCACTTATAATTAATATTTCATATGTTTATATTACTTAAAATATTTTCATATAAATCATAAAAGAATTTAACACTTTTTATGGAAGCATTTGTGAAAAGCATATAAAATAAAGTTCAATAAGAAAATAGATTGATTGAAGCAGCAAAAATAGCTTTAATATAAATTTATAATGGTTTTAATCTTAAGATATTTTAAATGACTGGAAATAAATATAATTTGTATGATAATCAAAACCGATCGTATAAATCAAATAATAAAATATGGTATTAATTCTAATAGCAGTATTCTAAGTCTTACTAAGATCATTTGTTTAGGTGAAAATACATCTGCAATTTCTCCACCACGTATATCGTCTGACTCTTATGCAATATCTCCATTTGGAACGAATTTATGTGAATCCCGAATAGATAATCAAATTGAATATGAAGCAATGCATCTTCAAGAAATAAATTCATATGGAAACAACAATAAATTCATTTATTAAATGTTAATTTTAAATGTACACGGTGGTTTCTATCTATTGAAAAATATTACTTTTATTTTTTTAAAAATTTTACCTAAATATTATTGAAATTTCAAAATAAATCTTTTATATTAAAATTCATTTAAATAAATATGTCGAATCAGCAATTGTTCGTATGAACTAAATTCAAAGTTAAACGATTCGCATAAATTTTCTGAAATTCGTATCTGTACATTCAGACAAAGTAGAGACGGTTTAATAAAATTCTGTGAGTTTCGGTGAATTTTGTGAATCGATAAGAAATTGTATTCCCGATTGCATTTGCATAAACTCAATTGTGCTAAATGCCTAGGTATTTAATTTCGTTGATCCAAATAATCCGTAGTTAGATTCAAATTCGTAGATTTAGCACAAAAACGTTATGAGAGCTTTTTTTTGATATTCACTATGAAGACACTTCGTGATGGAATGGTGAACGTTTTACTCGATGTCTTCAGCGAAGATGTTATTAGATTAACTGTTTTAACTCGATGTGCTCTTTACTTAATACTTTTTAAAAAAAAACTTTTTCATTTGTTTAATTATTTCAAAAAGATTTACTAATAAGAAAGTAAGATTCTGTAACTCAAGTAACAAAAACATTGTTACTTAGTTATTTTGAGTTTAAGGGTGAGTCAACAACTAAGATCATTAGGGCCCACTCACACATTGGATTTTTAAACAAGATATATTGTCTTTTAATCAATCAAGTCTTGTATACTGTCATATTTTATTAACACTTCTTTTTTCTATCAAAAAGCAGTTTTATTTTCAACATTACTATAAAATTGACACAATTACACACCAAAAATCAATTATCACCGAATTTTATAACTGTTATTTATAATTAAATAAACTGTACTGCCCTTTTTTACATATTTCTCAGCTTTAAGTCATATTATTTCGTTGATATTCAGCTATTAAGTTTTTTATTCGATTATTTTTATTGCTTACAGGAAAGAAATCAAAAATGTATTTTATTTTGAATATAAAAAAATCAGATAAAAATATGAGATGATATATTATGATAATTGAAATAAATGAAATAAATTTCAGTATTGAAATAATTAAAAAAGTCAACGATTGGATGCATGCATTAATCTATTACCAAAGATATTATTGTTTAATAATAATAATCTTTGCTAATCACAGAATAGTTCTGATACTTTGGCTAAATTCAACATAAAAATCAAACATTTTTCTGCTAAAAATTTAATAAACATTTAATTTCCGCTATTTCTGGTCAATTTTTTATGGTAAAAAAATCATTTGTAGAAGATATTTACTAAATTTTCATGTACTGAAATAATCAAACGTTTTGAAATAATTTTCATCGATTGAGAATTATTTATCTAATCTCATTTGTACGGATAAGAAAAACGCTTTGCTGCTTTTATGTTTGAAAAGATGAAATATGAGTAAGATCTTGAAATTTCATAAAATTATATTTATGTAGATTCGTCAATTGATGAAAAAATACAAAAACAAATCGAAAAATTAGTTGTTTTCATGTAAACTCAGCTGCAAGTGCATTTTTACTGTGAATAACTTTGAAAAACTCGTTACTGATAGGAAGAAAATATTTTAAATTCTAATTTAATATTGTCAAAAATATTATGATTAGACAAATTTATTTTTTTAAAAAATAAATAATTATTTTAAAAATTAAGTAATAAAAAATCATGAATTTGATTTTTTTCTGAAACCTGAAAATTCAATCCAAATAAAAGAGAGTACCTTCCCGATAGAGTTAGTATATATATATATATATATGTGTGTGTGTGTGTGTGTGTGTGTTTGTGTATATTGTGTAAATTTTGTTCAACTCTTTATAAATAAAATGAATGAAAACAGTCCATAAACTGAAACAACACCCCTTACAAAAATAAAAAAAAAATCCAATTTACCAATAAATATTCATTCTTTTTAAATGTGATGATTGATAATTTATTACGAACAATACAACTGTAATAAATGTCAACTTTGAAAACGATGTTTAGATTTATATGGAACCGAATACATCATACAAAGTTATTCGTTAATTTTATTAAAAAAAAACTCGATGAGAAATTAATTTTGTTCTGCACTCAAATAAAAATAATATAATTTATATGTCACGCAGTTTCGAATTGTTCTCAACGAAAAACATCGAAAAAAATGTATACGTATATATGACGTATATAAAAACCAAACAAAATAAAAAAAATAAACGGAAAAAAATCATCAAATAAATACAAGCTTTCCAGTCAATACAGAACGAAAAACACGTAACGATCACGTTAGTATCATATTTATTGATCATAAAAACTAATATATACATACATACATGTCTATATATATATAATGAACAACGAATCTAATAAATACTCAATTATTCGAATAAATTATTCTGAACCAAATTTTTGGATCTATATATATATATATAGCTTGTTTATTATTCAGAGACTGTCATAGTTCTGTATTTCATAATAATTGTGTTATATTTTTCTATGAACACGCAATAAAACTGCAATTGCATTTAGTTATTGCATAGTTTTCTTTCTGCAAACGATTCAGTTTACATCATTGGTATTTACTTGATCATATATATATATATATATATATATATATATATATATATATATATATATATATATATATATATATATATATATATATATATATTTATATGAAATTGAGTAATATATCTCTGGTTTATTGCTGTCAGACATGACTGAAGTTTTTTTATGTGTCTTGATAATAAACTTCCCAACTTATATTATTATTATCTATTTCAATCATCTTTCACATCTATTGATGTGTTTTTCGAGACCATAGACTGGAATTTGTCAATGAATTTTTATCTAGGTTCAATAAATTGTTATCTTTATATGTTATAGTTCTCTCTCTCATTCTCTCTCTTTCTCTGTATATATATATATATATATATATATGTCTATGTGTATGTGTTTATGATATTATAAATGCAAAAAATCATTAACAATAAACACCTTTTTACTGTTTAGTTTTCTACTTCTTTTTGGCTAAGAAAAGTGATGCAGATCTAGAAAATGAAATTTCTTAGTTAATCTACGAAAATATTTTTCACCGTTTATGATTTTAGACAAAATAGTCTCAAGTGACATTTATAAATATATATATATATATAGAAAGAGAGAGAGAGAATATATATCAATCAAAAAGTATAATATATATTAAATTAGTATTGAGAAATAATATCTGGAAGAAGTAAGATTATTGTAGTTACCTTTAAAGTTATTTTGAAAGGCTTATCAATCTATTATAATATTATAAAATGTCTAAATTTAATAATTTTTTTTAAAAAAAAGATAAAAAATATAACAGTTCTTATTCAAACTTATCGTTGAAAATTTATGCAGCATTTTATGAAATTGTATTTCCTCCTTGTAAATCGTTTGAATTAGTTTCCTACCACTAGGTTTCTTATATGTGTCATCTTCAGATAGATTTTAAATAATTGATCAGTTATCTAAAATCTATCTTAAGTATTAGCTAAACTAGTAGTAGAAAAAAACAAGTGATTTAAAAAAACGAAGATAGAAAAACAACAGGATTACAAGTATAAAAACATACAGATATAGTTTTTATTAAATAATTGCTGCTAATGTATTTAATTTTTCTATTAGCATTCGTTTAATTGGGTACGATTATTCTATAAAAATAATTGGAAAGTGAAAACTAATCTACGTAAATACTTAACTCAGAGTTTTAGGAACTTATCTTTGAATTTAATATAAAATGACTCATGAATAAGTTCTGAAATAAGACCTGAGTTATACCTGAAAGGTATAAATGTGAAAGTATTATATTAATGTGTATCTGTAACAAACTAATATGAAACGAAACTTTTCAATCATCTTTAAAATATATTAAAATTAAAATATAAATACTATCACGTACATAAAACAATTGCTAACAACATGAAGCCATCATAAAATATCGATCGTAGCAAACTTCACGTATAAAAGAGTAACCCACATGTGACCTATATTTTAAGTTGCTATCAGTCTCACTCGGCTTAGTTTTCCATTCTTGCAATGAAGTTGAATTTGATTATCGAGTTACTACACAAACACTACCGCCGCGACATATTTTATGGCAGTTGGTGTAAGGGAAACTGTGTGGCATATTCTCTACTCAGCGTGTCCTAATTCTTTGATTTAGTTTATTCTCTGAAAGCAATCTCGGGAAGTGGGTGTTTCATTCTATCCATATTGTGCTTTATCCGATAAGCTGCATTGGTAAGTGCAGAGAATAAACAGAGACAACTATATGTCAAGTGCAGTTTACATGAGATTAGAATCTTTATTTTTCCGGAATGTTTTTCTCATCGAACTAGTCGTGTGTTTTTATGCTTGTTTTTTTGACTAATTAGTTTCAGAATGAAACGTTTTAATTCGATTTTAATTACTTTTTTCATTATTTGATATAGTCATTACTAATATATGTTCATATATAAACATTTAATTGACATTTTAAGACAAGAAAATAAGAATATTGAATTAAATTAAATATAACGTGAAACAAGTATGACTATTAGGCCAATATTCAATTCTTGTTTTCTATTAGATTTGTCTCCTTTGGATTTGTTGTATTCAATTATCAGAATGTTTCTTGTGTGAATATTAAATATATTCACAAATGTTTGATAATTAAATGTTTTCACACTGTTTGATAATTGAATATATTCACAAATGAATGTTTTTTTCATCCCACAAACAAGAAGAATATTTCTGATTAAAAATGTCCAAACTATCATTTTTGATCAGTGTTTATATATATTTGATTCGCAATCTTTTTTGAGATGTATCACTGATTGTACGTTGAAAAAATTTTTATAATTAGAACTGACGGGGTTTTAAAAGATAAGAAAAAATAGAAGACAATCTTTGTATCTTTTCACAAATAGATATATGTTTTCTAATTGGATTTATATCTCTTTCAGTCAGAAGAAAAAAATATCAAAAATATATTTACACGTTAATTGAAAATCAGATACATATATATATATATATATATATCAACATGTCATAAAAAAATGTTCTTTTTAACAGTATTGAATATCGATTCGCGATGAAATAAAAATTCGAATATAATAAAATGAAATGAAATAACGAAAAAGACATTACTGAAACCGAATCAGATAACAGAAGTCAATGTAAGAGATCAAACGGATCGCAGTTTCAAAAGAAAATATAATTATTTTTTTTCTTTATCGGTGAACGAGCAGCCAGAACGTATGCGAATTTTTCTTTACGAAAATTCAATAAAAACACCGTTTGACGCAATAAAATTTTCACAATGTTCAATTTTTTACGCCTGTCTCGCATTATTATTAATTCTGCTAAATGAAATATTTCTGCCAAAGGTTGACATTTATGTAATATTAGATGGTTGCTACAGTTTTTTTTCTTTACGTTTGTTTATGTAACGACATAACGATAGAAAGTGATACTTTTTGTCGCTCGTTTTTTATGTGTTGTACAAGTTTGGAATTTAGTTGAAATAATTATTTAAAAGACACAAAGTACGTGTAGTACGTGTGAAATTAGGTGGCGGATCAAAAAGTTGAAAAGAAATGTGAAAAAATGTAATACAATCGTACGATTGCTTTATATGAGCAGTATATTCTTTATTGTAGAAAATTTCATTTAAGTTCTTTGACACTTTTATAACGTATGGTTTTATTGAATTTTAACACAGTTTCCTGATCTCCGTTTAGAGATATTTTTTTTTCTTCTACAAATGAATTATTTTTTTTCATTCCACAAATCATAAAATATTTTTTAATAAACATGGTTATTGATTATTATTTTTGACTGTTATTTGGCCAGTCAAGACAGTGTCCCCTTCTATCGTATCTAGTATCTCCTGTTCATCTTTCATGGTTTTATTCAGCAATCCGTCATTATGCAATAAAAATGAATCAAAAATCATAGGATTCATACATGATACTTTTTTTTAAAAAAATTATTTAGTTATCTAGTATTCATTTGTATCGATTGTTAATTATGTATATTTCAATGGTAAAGATATCATTCTCACAACACTAAGATGAAAAAAAATTCTTATTCAGAGCACCAAAGTGAACATTTTTGATCAAAAAAGGTAGTGGCTTCTAGGATGAATAAATAATTAGTCTGTTCAAGCGAATTTAATCATAAGAGCACAAGGGTATGTTTGAAATATTCTTCAAATACATTTTAAAGATAATAAATCTACTTCTACTTTGAGGTTTTTCAAAAATGATGAGAAAGTTCAATAAGACATTTATAATCTACATATTTATTAAAAAAAAAACATTTATATAATTTATTCTATTAGCACTTTTATCTGTATCTTTTTAACAATCAGTTAATAATTCGTTTTCGATAAAAAGAGAATCAAACAAACAGATACAAATAGTATAAAGCATTGTTAGAAAACGAATTGACATTCAATTGATTGATTTATAAGGACGACATAGATTTCAAGTCGTTTGTTTCGTTCTAGGATTGTAAGAGGAAAAAAAACATGAGGAATTTTGTCCGACGTCAATTATTTGCCTCGCAAAGCAAAAATCTGTGTCACCGAGACACACGGAGCGAAAACGCTCTTGAGAGAAATAAATTATGCAGGCAATACGAAATAAGCACGACTGATTTCATCCCCAGTTGCACCGCAAACGGCGTAGTCTTTACGCCATCGTCCGTATAAATTATTGTGTCTGCAGATATCATTGATAATACATGAGTCACGAGATATAAAGAAGCAGTAGCGCACGTTTATATATACGTACATACACACACAGACATATATATATATATATATATATATGTATATATGCAGTGGCAATGAAATGATGAAGCTACGCGACACATACATGCTCTCGTACGAGGAACACAGATGTATATTTTGCGGCAAAATACGCAGCATAAGACCGCAATGTCGCGATATTAAAGCATTAAAGGTGTTCTACCGGAACACTATGGATATTATGATAATTCTTGAAAAACCTTTCATGTATTTAAGTGAGAGTCGGCGTATGATACATTACGGACTTGATATTTTATCATATAAGAATACATATTTTAAATGAAATATTATCGAGATTAAGTAAATGATTTTTTTTTCAGAAATAAAAATGAAGTTTCATGAAAGTGTCAGGACTATTTAAATATACATTGGGTTTTATTAAACGTGCGTAGGTGGTAATTTGAAATTACACTGCTGTACTAGTATAAAGGTATTAAATGGAAAATGAAAATAAATTTTATATATATATATATATATATGTATGTATATATGATAAAAATGGAGAATTAAAAACGAAAAATAGTCTTCTAAATGACAAGCAAAATCACTTTGAATAAGATTCAATTATTTTTTCTGTATTAAATGTGTATATGTTTTATTTCCCAAACAATAGATATTTACAAGTATTCAACTTGCACTTTGTGTTATTGTATGACAATATTTATATCTATGAGGTGTAAAAATTAATTCTGTGCCTTTAAATTGAATCGATAAGAATACTGTTTTAACCCTTTCTCGTCTAAGTCCGGGTATAAATTGATAAGGAATTTTACTGTTGCGGGTATTTCTCGGATCAAGCTTTCGATGAAAAAAAATATTTTTCTGCAGTTTAGAATATGAATAGTAACTAGTTATTTGCTTTATACACAATAGAAGAACAGAAGAGAATAGAAGAGAACAGAAAATGTATTATTACATAGACTCAAAGCGGCCATTTTTATTTCGACAAAGGATTCGTCAATTACCGGACAGATAGAGCAGTTATAAAAAAATGGAGGACATATTGAGTATTGAAATGTATTCTATTTTTCGGTAAACATTCATTTTCTATAAAAAAAGCACCGATTTAATTTATTTGTACATTTAATAAATAGCAGTTAGAAAATATATTGGAAGCAGATTAATTTTGTAAACTATTCAGAAACTAATACTGTTCTGCATTCTAAAATAAGAATATATTTATCTGTCTCTCTCTGTCTTCATATATATATATATATATATATATATATATATATATATACATATACATATGACAAGTAAAAGAATATATATTTTTATAAAAATCCTTAGTATACAAAACTTTTATCCAAGCGAACCGATACAGAATAACTTTGTAAAAGGTATAATAATAATGGTATTCCCTAAACTGAACCAAGTTGAATCGTAAACATAATAGAATGTTATTCCCATCGAAACTATTAATTTATAATGTACATCAAAATATACAACGATATGATGTGATATCGTTTCTGATCTGATAAACACGTACAAGGAGACTGAACCGTCAATCGATATAGAAATCATTTTCCTTTCGTCTGATTGACCATAAGTGATCCTTACCAGAGATTACATATATATATATATATATATATATATATATATATATATATATATATATATATATATATATATGAATATAAAACGGTTGACCGGAATGAGAGAGTGAGAGTTCAAAATGGACAGAAGAAGAAAAGTTCGTCGGATAGTGACGGTGGTAAATCTAAAAGTTTAGCGCGTAGTTTGGTCCAGCGGTATAGTATGATCGTCCGCACCACCATCGTGTCTGAGAGAGATTTAGATAAATGATGTAGTCGGGATGCGAGATAAGTGGCCCGCAATGGTGTGTGTATGCGCGTGTGTGTTTCTATACTTTGTTGTGTTGACGACGGAATGGGATTCGATTGAGACGAGGTAAATGGATAGTGGTTTGTTTGACTCGTTTGTGTTATACGTGAACTTGTATGTGTGTCAAGGATGAACATTTGTTTGGCCCTTTTCAGCATGTTTTTTTTTTCGTTTCAATCGATTTTCCGATCAGATGATAATTGATATATGCATCGACGATTTCTATACAATTTAAATAAATTAATTCTTATCTTATTCAAATAAGTTCATTTCGCTTCGAACAAAATATACAAACTGTTTTCTTTATAATGTTTTTTTTTAAAAAAAAATTTTATATGAACTTGTAAATTTTTTACTATTTAATAATTTTTTAATCTTTTCAGCAAGTTTGGACATGAAATAATATTAAGCCTCAATTCTTCAAAACATTCATAATGAAACAAATAAATTCTTTGTAAAATAAATAGATTTAATCAATTATAAAAAAAACTGAGAAATTTAAAATTTGAAAACCATTTATAACATTTTTATTTTGAATCAAGTTAGAAAATAAAGGGGGATTTAAGAAGTAGGAAACTTTTATTCTATCTACAGGATTTTTTAAAGGTATAAATCACTTGATTCTAAATCTATTGTATGTAGTAGGTGTTCTAAGAGTTCAAAACCTAGATTTTGAATACACTGATTTTTTTGATTAGATATGTGAGAACAAGCTTTGTCTTAGATTAGAATCACACACTTCTCAAGTTTTTTTCACTCTTTAGATTTGATTTTTGACTTCAGTTTCCTTAAATGTTTATAGCAGTTATCAATATTTTTGTTTCGCCTTGTGTAATGAACAAAAATTTCAACTTCCTGATTCTAAAAAATTGTCATTATAAATTTTCTTGAAGAAAGATATCTTGAATTTTTTTCATTCGAGATGATGAATGTTTCTTTACTAAATATTACTGTTTACTTTCTAGTTCATAATGATAGATCCACATCTCATTAATGATAACTAAACGAAACAGAAATGAATTTCCTTCAGTCTATGAGCAAGATACCACAAATATTCTTCCAGAACGAAATGTTCGAACTCATTAAGCGCTGAATTATTTGCATTTAAGTTAAGAACTTTATAAAAAAATGACCTTAATTAAATTCTTGTATGTGGAATAAGATTTTTTTACTGCTTAAATGTACTTTTAATTTTTTATTACTTTCGTACATATCAATTATGTGCATGTTAAGTAGGTGAGATACAAGAATTAGTAAAAATTAAATTCAAGTTCCTTTTAAAATCCTTTCTCTAGAACTTCATGAATAATTATAGTAAAAAACTGTGCTTATATAAAAATGAATCAAAAATTAAACATGTTTTATGAATTACTCTCTTTACAGCACTATTAAACATAGCACACAAACTAATTAAAACTACATCTAAATTTATAATATAATTATAAAACATATTATTGAAATTATTAACGATCTTAAACTGAAAAACATGTTGCTAGGACATAAAAAAAATATAGTAAGTTGATCGTTACACGGTAACGCTTCCAGTTCTCTCTAATCGTTTCACAAGAAATTGTATGACAAAAACGGTATGCATTTAGTCTCCATTACAGTTTACTTACACATCACGAGTAGAGCTTGACCCCATTATAAATTGCAGATACTCGCGAGACTAATGCTATAAAGATAATTTATATAAAACGAGGCGATTAACACCGTCGTTGCGGACGTCGATGTTTTTTTTACAACTATTCTGAGATATAATAATGTAATCGTGCACGATATTGATATATTCGTTAGTTTTATAGAACAGTTTATCATCTATATGGAATAATTATAGTTGTATTACAAAAATAACTTTAGTAATCATTTTGAAATACTTTGAAAATACAGTTCTTTACATAGTAATTATATATATATATATATATATATATATATATATATATATATATATATATATATATATATATATATATATAATTATTTATTTCTACTAGTTTCTTTTATGAATATTAATTTAAATAGATTTCAATTTAGAAATAAGCGCAGTATTGAAAAAAGTAATCTTGAAAATTTCATGATATTTAATTATAAAACATATTCTCTATTAATGTTTATAAATTTTAAATTACATACAAATTTATTTACAATAATTGTCAATTTATTCAAGAAGAATTTTAATAAATATAAAAATATAGTTTTATTATATATAAGGTTCATAATTGTAAAATACATGTTTATTTATAACAACATTGATTTAATATAAACTAAGAAATAAACTTTCACGAATGTATATTTCACTCGCCATACAAACATAAAAACTATTTTTTTAGATCAAATATGTTCAAAAACTGATTGATGAAATCATTTACAATTAGAAATCTTGAATTTAAATTCAAAAAAAAAATAGTTGCATTTTCTTTCAAAAAGGAATTCTCCCAACAAACAACAGAATTTTTTTCTGATTAAATTTTTTTTATCAGTCTATTTGTTCTAATTTATTATACATTTCTGTTCGATTCAATATAAATTGGTTTTTATCCCAGTGTTACATTAATTACTTAAAAAATAAATAATAACAATAATTGTAAAACAACCCTAAAAACATATATATTTTTAAACATAAACAGCGCTAAAAATGATAAATTATAACACAAAGAAAATTCAATATTTCATAATGAAATACGAAAAAAATCGTTTCATATATTCGCATAAAATATTTATATCTTGATGAATTCACACAAAAGATTGTCACTTAAAAAGACACCACAAACGTTTTTGTCTGTCAATTTTTAAATTACTACAGATGATTAAAGTAAGTGATTTCGTACAATGAAAAAAAGAAACTACGACCCGTCGTGAAAATCAATTTCCGTTCGATATAAATATTACTCAAAGCGCATTGAATCAAAATATGGGGCACAGAAATGTACGAATGAAAAGAAATTCCAGCGTTGTACTTCGATTGAAATATTTATATGATGATGAAAGTGGTATAATAAATTATACGTTGATTTGAATATATACATATATATATATATATATATATATATACAATTTTTATCTCTGAAACTGAATGCATTTTTTTTGATTCGAGTTGTTTTCAATTCTATCTTAAATTCATTATTTCATTTTTCATATAATTGATATTTAAATTAATTCATTAAAACATTTATATATTTTTACAACAGCAAATATTTTATTGAGAACGTTTTGCAAAATGTATTTCAAGTGATCTAATTATAAAATCTTCAATAAATAAATTTGAGGAGGGGAGCTACTTAAAAAAAGAACGTGCATAGGTTAACAAACCAAAAATCATCCTACAGTTAAAGAACAACATACAAGAAAAATTTCGATAAATATGTCGAGAATTTTGAGAGACGTGATGGAAAATGTTTTAGAAAGAGCTCGACATTTATGAAACCGAAAGAAACATCACTTACATGATCTCATTTTTCATGTGCATTTATGAAAAATTCTCCATCCTTATATTATATTTTCGAAAATATAAAAAATTTTACAAATGAAAAAATATATTTATGTTTAAACCACTTTGTTCTTTTCGTGTCCTCTGTGTATATATATATATATATATATATATATATATAAAGTAAAAAGAAAACTGATTTTAAAAGGTATAACATCCTATGTTGTCATCAATAATTTCATTTTAGAAATTGGCTTTAATATTTCATCAACTTACAATTACATTTAGAAGTCTTTTGTGAACAAAATTTAGTACAGTAGATGAATGTAGAATATATGTATACATTTACGTACATACATACATACAAATATATATATATATATATATATATATATATATATATATATATATATATATGTATATCCGAATATATACTTATAATTACATTTTAAGTATACGTGACGTGTGTGAAAATATTAATTAACAGTAGTATTGTTTCCAGAAGTCTATATTAATTCATGTTACGTACGAAAGTGTGGAATGGAATAAACAACGTATCCTTTCTCGTCTTTTCGTTTGTATATATATATATATATATATGTATATATATATTTATATATATGCATATATATATATATAAATTGTTTATTTATTAAGTAGTACATGAGGATTAATCAGTATCCATTGTTTGTAGTACTGTTGAATGTGAATTTCTTGTCACAAAACTTGTACTTTTACAATAGCTATCCATACAAAACGTATTCAGATGCGTTTCGCATATGAGAGTGCGTAATGTCATTTGTCCCCTTTTCATTATTACTTGTTAATGCGTATTGACTTGTGACACACCGCACCCTCATCCCCCCAATACACATCAAACACGACATGAATCCTAAGTAAAGATCGCGTAGCAACCACGCAAGTAATTCAACTAGGGTAAACGCATTTTGTATATGTTACGGCCATATGGCGGCACGGAATTTCGAAAATTTGTTATTTTTAATGAAATTTATGTTAAATATATTTCATGTAAAATTACCTAAGCATACATACATAAATAATGACGATAAATTGACGATGACATCAAACAATATTTCCAGATGTTGGGCTTTGTGAAATTACACACTGATTCGGTTATATTTTCTATCTGCACGGACTTATTTATATAAGCTTATTAACATAAGTAATGAGATGGAAACTCGAATTGTTATTTTTGTTGTAAATTGAAAACTTGTCTCTTTGTGAAACTTTTACAAAATACAAATATTTTATGTTTCGTCAAATTTCAAACATCTCTTGTACGAATTTTTTTAAAAAATAATATAATTTGAGGTACTAGAAAATACAGTGACTTTTATAAATCAATTTCTTTTCATATCACAAATCATAAACAATTTTTCTGTTCAAAAATGTTCAATAAATTATTATTGATCATTTTTTATTTTTAATTGAAAAAATTACTATTTGTTTTAAAAATAAATTGTGACAAGATACTTTTGATCTAATTATGCAGTAAACTATAAGTATATACGAGATTTATCAACATTTTTCAATAAAATGGTACGTAACCCAAACAATGTAATAATTTACAGAACCAAGCTTCACTAAAGGCTCTTAAAAGTCGGTGTTTGATATTTTTAGTAACTTAGTTAATTTATTTGCTTTAGTGGGTGTATAAACATGACCTAAAACTTAATTTGGTCACCAACAATTTTTTTTCTCAACATTCTTAGTTCTTAATATTTAATTTACCAACTATAAACTTACTAAATCACTTTCGAACATTTTTTTAAGTCAAAACATACTTGATGAATCCTTTAAAGCAGTAGTTCATAATCTGTGGTCCTCGGACACACAAGGA